>JAUCMX010000017.1:8066652-8141652 GCA_033459395.1 Hemibagrus guttatus | reverse complement strand
CTGCTCATTCATTCACTCCCCACACACACACATACACGTCACTTATTTATTACAGGACGACCCTGAGATTTGGCTGTCTCAAGCTCATAAAGAACTTTAAAAAACCTCTCAGCACCTCCATCAGTGCTTCTAATGAGCTGCCTGCATTATCACAGGCCGCTGTTCAGACCAGCCCCATGGACAGAGCCGAATCCCCTGCACTAATAGGAGTCAGGGGTGGTACACAGAATTCCCCAGAGGTTTATCGCTCTGCTGCTGTTTAAAAGAAAAAGCAGAATAAAAAAAAAAAAAAAAAAAAAAAAAGTAGAAGGAGGCCCCAGGCTGTGGAGAAGCCGGTGCTCAGTCGCTCAATACATTGTGGCCTTGGTGGAGTCTGTGTGGATCGAATAATATTATTACAGTCCCTTCATAGCAGTGATACCAGATATTAATTAAGAATATTACTTAAAGGAAAGTCCACCCTGGACCACGTCCATATTAATCATCAGATCTTCAGCGGCTGAGATTAACATCTTGATAAAATTTTGAGTTAATCCCCAATTTCTCTGGTAATAATTTCATTCATAAATGAGTTAATAAAACGGCAGCTTGCTTATTTATTTATTTATTTATTTTATTTTTAACACTCTTTCTGCTCCTAGCTACAGTAGAAGCAACTAACTAGCTAAATTATCTTGCAGTTGGAGCTGGGAGATGAAACATTAGAATAATGTTATATCACAATACAATTTTCTGAAATATAATGGATACCCTGATTATCGTCTTATTCAATTTTTAGATCTAAATAGTTAACAAAATTGTGAAGAAACAACTGACTAGGTGTTCATTTTCAGAGCTTATTTATATAACTGTTTTTCTCATTTTTGCTTATTTATTCATATTAAGTAATTTGTTCTTTTTTTGTTATTTAATTTATTTACTTAGTCATTTTTGTTCATTAGATTTAAATTATTAAATAATTGTTAAATTATTTAAAATAGATTTCTTTTTGAAGATATAAAAAAAAAATCAAGGCATCAAAAACCATTTTGTTTATTTATTTGTTTATTTATTTTTTTAAAATGAGGAATATAACTGGACTGTTCCTACCATAATGACTTCCTACAAACAATAGCATAACAGCAAAAAGCCAATTAAATTTGTATCACACTATTTTATATTCAAGATTCATGACTTGACCAGCAGTAAAATGTCTCTCATGGCCGATGCAGTTCTTTTGGTGTGTAAAAAAATACAAAACAAAAAAAATCATCATTTTTGTGACATGACCTGATATTAAAGATAATGTGCATTCGTTTCTATCAGTGGTGTAGGCCATTAAAAAAAAAAAAAAAAAAAGTCTCATTTCTTTCTGTACTGAGTTGCACCCACGCCGTGTGTTCTCTTACTGCTTGAAGCTCATGTTTGCGTCCAAAGTCCTGCGCTATTCTGGTTCAGCCACCCACCTCCTGGATCACCGTGCCCTGCCAATTTAACAAGCGATGCACAGAAATGTACAGCAAATATTTAAAGACACTGACAGCTGACTTCTGGACTTTTCCTCTGACTACTAATTTGCCGTCGAGCAGCTGTTGCACGTTGTTGTAAGATTTGTTCCAGCTTGTTGAATTACGGATGTTTATTCCTTGCCACCGAGTTACATTGTGTTCCTGTGTGACCTGAATGTTTTCCCGGAATATTCTATTACAGATGTGTTTACGCATGGAGAGATCCTGCTTTTGTATCTTTGTAATGCCGTTAAAGGCCAGTAGACGCACACTGTTTGAGGCTTTTGACCTTTTTTCGGTAAACACATCCAGTATCACCATGAGGACCTTCCTCTGAAACACACTCGCCTGTGCATGTTTTCCTCTTGGCTCATTCCGTGCATCTGGATTTACAGGAAAGCCACTTGTTTCACAAGTGCAGCTTAGGTTATGCTTTTTTTTAATTTTTTTTATTTTTTTTATTATTTTTTTTTTATAAACTTTTCTCTCAGGTCTTGCTCTGTCGTTTCTCAAGTGGGAGTAATCATGGGCCGGTTGCTGACAGTGGGAGCGAGAGGGGAGAACAGGGAGAGACAGAAAAGCTGGAATATTACCACAGCGCTATAAATCTGCCCACCAGTAAATCTTACATTTACTGAGACCTTTATAAGTAGGGATAGGAATCAGCCTGGTGCTAGAATCGCCTGTAATGGCATGGAAGGATGTTTTTTTTTTTTTACACTTTAAATTTATCTCAATTCAAAGGATCATGGTGAAACCTGATCTTAGGCGTTTTGGGAAAAGTGTGTAGTATTTGTAAATACTAAAATGGACCTAATTAGGATTATACATCATGATTCTGAACAAAATCCTGACCTGTCTGTGGTGCTGGCGGGAAACTAATGTTTGCAGAAAGCTGCCAGTCGACCTGTGTGTAATTAAAGTGTCATGTGATCTCAGTATAAATAACTGACAGGCCATTAGAGACAGTTCATTAGACAACATATCCAAACACACAGCATCACAAAGAGCCATCAAAACAAGTTCAGGTCAGAGGCCTGGATAGGTTTCAATCATGGCTTGTTTCATGAAAATCAATCCCAAACTTTGCAAAAAGCAAACACCTGTCCTCTGGTCGAATGAGACCAAAAGTGAACTTTGGCAGAAAGTGGTGCAATTGGTGCAGAAACCCAACACTGCTTATCATCCTGAAGATCTTGCTGTGAAGCATAGTGGCAATCGCATCATGTTGAAAGCTACGCTTGGTCTCATGGTTGCTTTTCTGACTCGCGCCCTTTTTAACCGAGTCATTATTTGGTGGCTCAGTGGTAGGTTACTCGCCTATCATGCGAAAGGCCCGGGTTCGATTCCAGCCAATGCCTCAACCCCAGCCACTGGATGCAGTGCCGGTCCCAAGCCCGGAAAAAATGGGAGGGTTGCGGCAGGAAGGGCATCCGGCGTAAAACCTGTGCCAAGTTGTTGTGCGGACCAATCGGTTCGCTGTGGCGACCCCGAACAGGGAGCAGCTGAAAGCAACTTCTTCTATTATTTGTGCACAATTCTCATCTAGTGTCATGCTTGTACCACGTTCTTTAGATTTTGAATCACCGATTTTTGAGTTACTGCTATAAACAAACCCTGATCCCTGATTTCCAGAACTTTGTCCTGGATTTCATGATACTGTTTGTTTAAGTACGGTCTCTACCAAACTCCTCGGCCTTCCAGGAACACGTGTATTTATCAAGTGATCATGTGATTCTTTAATTACACATGAAGTGAACTCCAGTTAGTAAATGATCTGACTTCTGATGGTTTTTGGAGGGTTTCACAGCAACAGGAACGATGAATACTTATTCACTTATGACAAACCTTACGTTTTATTTGTGAATTTTTTTTTTTCTATTATTGCTGCTTTCGGCTGCTCCCTGTTCGGGGTCGCCACAGCGGACCAACTGGTCCACACAACAACTTGGCAGATGTTTTACGCCGGATGCCCTTCCTGACACAACCCTCCCATTTTTCCGGGCTTGGGACCAGCACTGCATCCAGTGGCTGGGGTTGAGGCATTGGCTGGGAATCGAACCCGGGCCTTCCGCATGATAGGCGAGAAACCTACCACTGAGCCACCAAAGCCCCTATGTTTTATTTGTGAATAATTTTGCAAAATGTATTATAATTATATCATATTAAATTATATTATTATTATTTTTTTTATATATATATATATATATAAGGGCTGTCTATAGATTACATTTTTTAATCACGCTCTTTTTGTGTGATTAACTGTGATTAATCGCACACTTATAGTGAAATGTTAAACATGCACTATTTATTTTGTTTAACATGTTTATTTTTGTCATCATTTCACTAAATTGAACCTTCAGAATAGGTTCACTCTCAATTCAATTTCAACTTCCTTCTTTCCAAACTAAAACAGAACACACGCAAGCTTATTTTTCTAGTCGGCATTTACCCAGCTGCTAAAGCATGCAAGTTTAACATTTTCAGGTGCCAGAGCAACCCTCTTCTTGTGCGTTATGTGTCCTGCAAGTGAAACTAGTGTTTTGCTTTCAAATGAATTAAAATAAAAATTTTAATTCATCCAGTTTTCTTTTAAAATTAAAGACGTGAGGATATTGTATCAATTGCATGTGTTAATACCTTAATGTTGACAGCTATATATATATGTGTGTGTGTGTGTGTGTGTGTATGTATATACACATGCTTGCATAGTCCTGCTTTTGTACGGCAGAATATTAAGGGGAAGTAAAAGAGAAAAAAACCCTATATTTTTCATTAAATGACTCACTAACAAGGCTAGCAAGAGGCCGCGTGTCAGGACATGCTAGATTAGCAGCCTAAATATAACCATGAGAACGGCAAAAGAGGAGTGTTTCACATGACAGACTTTTGTCAATCAGTATTTGTACAGACCTGCTGTGAAGGTTTTCACGCGTCCAAGCTGGCTAACGTTTTGCTAGCTTTAATATGCCACAAGCTAACAGCGTTTATATGACACTCCTCAAGGCTATATAATTCGTTCGAGTGTCTCTGCTATGAAGTGTGCATGTACATGCATGCACACTGTTGTTTGTAAGTGCGAGTTTAGCTGCTAGGGGTATTTGTTTGCTCACGCTTAGCACGTCTTCCCTTAGTCGAAACGGCGCACGGATAAAGGCAAATACATGCAGAGTGATTAGCGCTCGAACATGGAGCTCAATAGCAATACGGAGTTCTCCTAATTTATCTGAGAACAGCTCACACCTCTGGCAACAGGATATCAATCTGGGCAACGGCTCGTGCAATCTGTACGATTGTAAAGCCCAATATTTGTACAGGAATGATGGATGAGCCTGCTTATGCCTAGTGCGGGTGGTTCTTTTCTTTTCTTTTTTTTTTTTTTTCCCCCTGAAAGCAGAAATAATGGCACGTTTATTGATTTGGCAACAGCTTTTAGAACAGGCTTGGTACTTGTTAGAATTTTTTCTGCATAAATGAAATGGATTTGATCGGATCGGAATTAAATATCTTGAATCTCAAATTTTCACCCCCTTGTAGCTGTGAAACCCAGAAATTATTTCCCAGCAGAAATCATATCGCTAGTTGAATGGAGTCAAACAAGGTGTCGTGATCCGAAAATAAATACACCCGCCCCTGGAAAAATCTAGACTCCAACCTGCACAATTCCTTTTCCAGAGCTATACGTAACCAAGTGACCTAGATCTGCCTTTGAATAAATGAACTACATCCTCTAATCGCCTCAGACATGCACAATTCCTAGCCGGTTTCTTCGGGTTTCAGCATGTTTGCTTTCAAATCGATTCCTCGAATATGATGGAAATCAAGAGTTTTCCTCCCATCTCGGGCTTCCCACAGAGCACCATTAAACCCATTATTAAAACATGGCAAAAGTTCAAGTCTGTTTTAGACAAAGCTTATTCGCTTAGGGGGTGAAGACAAGGTGCCGTATGTCGGTTAGAGTATTTGTTGACATGGTTCTGTTGTAGAACTGCTATAGTCTGTCTTCTACTGCCTTACACCCACAAACATGTACACATCCTAATAGTTTCCCTTTCTTTTTATTTCACCTGCTCGTTCTCTTGGGAAGAAACTCACACACACGCGCTGCATGCACAGGCAAGCTGACAGAAATGTCAACTATGAGAAATGTCAAAATGTAGTACGCGCGCACGCACACACACACACTTACTGTTGACTGCTGCAAAGTGCCTCCTGTGCTCCTCGCACAAGCAGGCTGATTACAGATTTAAGGGTTTAATGCAAGGCTTGAAGAGCACCAACAGATTATCATGATTCAAGCCCCAATTTTCTAATGACACGCCGAAAGATTAGCCTGCAGAGTCACTCCGTGTAATGACAGCTGTTCTTCAAACATTTTCCGAAGCTCTCCAGTAATCAGTTTGATCATCATCATCATCAGTCTTGTCTTATCTGATATACAAATCATTTGCTGCTTCGCATACTGATTTTTGTCTTTTTCCCCACACCCTCGCCTAGTGGCTTCTCTCAGACTTTTGGACACGTTTACATATAATTCTAGAAGTTGGAGAAAAAAAATCGAAACTTTTTAGGGAGCTTTCACTCCGTCACTGGCAGTTTATTCTGAAACGCAACACAGTTCTCATGAATAAGCGGTAATGTGAAAGCTGTCCTGAGGACCAGCACCAGGAAGCCTGACACGGTACCGAACCCGAGACTTACTTGTAGGAGGCGGTGTGAGTTCAGGTTGCTCTGGAAACGTGCTGCGATGTTCTTGAACGTGGACGCAACTCATGCTCTCTAACACAATTCTATGTTCATATTAACAGTCACTGTACCATATTCAGATCCACTTACCCTATTCCGGTACTACCTCTCTATTTTTGATGTGTTTATTTTTCTATTGCAAATTTCCACCATATTTGCCCTGTATGCCCTAGACATTTCTGTTTCTACTTTATTGTACCTTAGTGTTAATTGGCTATTTTTAGATCTTCATAAAAAGCATTTCACTACGTGTCATACTGTGTATGATTTGTGTATATGAGAAATAAAATTTTAATCTGATTCATGAACACAAAAGCGGTGAAATCAGACCAACGCAATTGCACTCGGACCGCAGTTTGTAAACCACTTCTATTGCCAGAGCCTAGGTTTGCCAGTGCTAATCAATAGAATTGATAATGTGTTAAAAATAATCAATAACCTTCTGTTACAGCCCTTGAGGGACACGTGGAAACGCTGATGTGTCCCCGTGCAGAACTGGGTTCTTAAATCGTATGTCAAGGCTCGGTCATTTATTTGTAATTCCTTGAAAGGAAAAAGTGTAGTAGTGCTACAGAGGCAGGAATCCCTCCTGCTAAACCCGGGAAGACCACTTCATGGTTAACGTCATTAGCAGCCCCCCACCGCACGCTCGACAGCTGCGCAAGCTTAATTCTGTACGAGTAACACGCCACGCTTCTTATAGCATGTGTACGGTAGAGGGGGCGTGTTTGAGGGCAAGGAGGAAAGCGGGCCGGGATTGGGACATTGGGCAGGAATCAATTTGCTACAGGCTGTAGTGTTTAGCCACATATTCTCCTCACTTGACACACACACCACAAAAGAGCTATTGTTGCTCTAAGGGCCATGGGCTTTGTATGCTGAGGACCCCTATTGTCCCTGTGTGTGGGTGTAAGTGCGAGATGGAGGAAGACACTTGAGTTTTTTTCATGAGTCTATGAGCTTTATCAGTAACTGATGAAGCACTGATGCTTGGGCATTGTGTTTTCACTCTATCTGAAGTTGATGGACACATTTCTTGTCTATGTTTGGTTGATGGTGGTGATGTTTGGCTGCCATTTTTTTTTTGGATGAGAACACACATTATCTCACTCCATCACTGCTAATTCTCTCAACCTAATGGAGGTTGTTATGGACAACCTAAAGATCTGCATATGCTAACTGTGGATGTTACCACATAGAAACCATAAACTGGCTGTAGATGCTTTATGGATACACGGCAATTGCTAACAATAGTTTTTTTTTACTCAAGTCTTCATCATTGAACAGTTAATAACCAGTTTGATACTATAGACTTCAAGTTAAAGCTATAATGAAGCCAGAAATGACTCTCATGCTTGTTCTCATAAGTTACTGGTTACACAACTTCACGTTTGCACTCTATGGTACATTTATACCATATATAGCAGAGACATGCTCCCTGGTGTCACCCACATGAGGATGGTTTCTCTTTTGAGTTTGGTTCCTTTCAAGGTTTCTCATTGTAACATCTCAGGGAGTTTTTTCGTTTTTTCTTCACGGGAGCATCTTTTTGATTAACAAGTACAGAGGAGAAATGACCATACCGCAAAGCTCTGTCCTTCCTTCCTTCCTCACTCACTCACTCACTCACTCACTCACTCACTCCTTCCTTCACTCACTCACTCACTCACTCCTTCCTTCACTCACTCACTCACTCCTTCACTCCTTCACTCACTCACTCCTTCACTCCTTCACTCCTTCACTCACTCACTCACTCCTTCACTCCTTCACTCACTCACTCCTTCACTCACTCACTCACTCACTCACTCACTCACTCCTTCACTCACTCACTCACTCACTCCTTTCTTCACTCACTCACTCACTCCTTCCTTCCTTCACTCACTCACTCCTTCACAAATATGTTTGAGAAATGCACATGGTCTTTGACTTCCCAAAGAGGACAGTATGATGTACACCAATCAGGCTGGCAAGTGAATAACACTGATTCTCCTCATCATGGCACCTGTTAGTGGGTGGGATATACTAGGCAGCAAGTGAACATTTTGTTTTCAAATTTGATGTGTTAGAAGCAGGAAAAATGAGTATGACAAGAGCCAAATTGTGATGGCTAGGCGACTAGATCGGAGAATCTCCAAAACTGCAGCCCTTGTGGGGTGTTCCCGGTCTGCAGTGGTCAGTATCTATCAAAAGTGGTTCAAGTTTGAGGTGTTGACTTGGCCTCCAAATCCCCCAGATCTCAATCCAATTGAGCATCTGTGGGATATGCTGGACAAACAAGTCCGATCCATGGAGGCCACACCTCGCAACTTACAGGACTTAAAGGATCTGCTGCTAACATTTTGGTGCCAGATACCACAGCACACCTTCAGGGATCTAGTGGAGTCTATGCCTTGACAGGTCAGGGTTGTTCTGGCAGAAAAAGAGGGACCTACACAATATTAGGCATGTGGTCATAATGTTATGCCTGATCGTTGTAACTATTTGACTACTGCCTTGACTTTTTTTTTGTTTTGAAGAAACATAATAAAATGCATTGTGATGTTAATATTAAAAATATTATAAAGGTTTGTGCAATTTGTCAGTTTGACCTTTACCGATCCCCCCCCCCTCTCTCTGTGGGAGTGTGTTGTGGGTGGTCAGGTCAGAAACATTTTAAAGCATTCGTTTCTGAATTGGTTCCAGCATGGTGGGTGTACTACGGGAGTACAGATAAACCTGAACGTTAGATATGGTTGCCAGAGAAGGTAGAAGAAACATTTGACAGATGGAAAAAACTGAGTACATTAAATTAAAAAAAAAAAAAACAAGAAGAAAATAATTCAAAATAAAATCTTTAAAAATAGATTTTAAATAATTTTTAAACTTTTTTCCTAGTAAACACAGGCAAATGCTGTTAGACTTTTTTTCTATGATTTATCTCAATACATAGTTTGCTAAATGCCAGACACTATGGATTTTTTGAAATCCTATAAAAACATTTCATAATAAAAAGGAAAAATGCATTTTAAAATAAATTAATTTATTTTACAATTTTATCATGTAATCAGATTTTGTATTGTTATTTAAACTGCATGTAATTACAAATATTTCATGTTTCTGGTCATTTCTGATTCAAGTGTATTGTCATAATTTATCCCAATAAATTGTCATTTTTCACTTTACACGTAATCAGCAAACTTGCGTGAAATTGTGTAGCAGTTGTAACTCATCCTTTTTCTTGTTTTGTGTTACAGAGTTTGTGCATAACTGCACCGCTATGGTCTGTCAGGACAGCTGCGCCATCACCCCCTCCGGACCCAAGTGTTACTGCCGGAGCGGCTTTGAAGTCGGAGAGGACGGCAAGATGTGCAAAGGTGAGAGATTTCCAGGTGTTCACTTAACTAGCAGAACAAACTGTCACTTAATTAGTAGATGGAAAGAATTTTTTCATTCATTGTTTGATTCTTAAGTAGCCTTTATTTGTCACATATACATTACAGCACCATAAAATTCTTTTTTCGCATATCCCATCCTTGCGGGTTGGGGTCAGAGCGCAGGGTCAGCCATGGTGCTGCCCCCATGGAGCAGGGGGAGATTGGGGACCTTGCTCAAGGGCCCAGCAGTGGCAGCTTGGTGGTGCTGGGGCTTGAACCCCGATCAACCACTTGAGCTACCACCACCCCAGAATAATTGCTTAATTGTTGTAGTAGTTTGCTTACATGTTGCCATGCCCACTTATTTACAATAATGCTTTTTAAAATCCAGCCTACATACGCACTTTTTTTAGTGGCTTAGTGATTAGCACATGGGGGTTTTCAGTTCCTGCCTGTGTGTGTGTGCGTGTATGTGGAGTGTTTCAGAGATTTTCAGGTACTCCAGTTTCCTCCCCAGTCCCAAAGACCTGCATTGTAAGCTGATTAGCAACTCTAAATTGTCCATAGTGTGTGAAAGGGAATTTGTGTGTGTGTGTGAGATTGTGCTCTGAAAGAGAGTAGCACCCTATCCAGGTTGACCCCCACCTCGTACCCCAAGTCCCCTGTGATTCCACATGACCCTGTGTGGAATAAGCGGAACAGTAACTAGATGGATAATAACAACAACATGAAATCGTTTCTGGTTAATTTTTAGAGAAACACTCTCACTTCCCCTTCAGTTTGGAAAGTTTTGCTAATTCTCATGTTTTTATGGTTAGCAAGTGTGGTTGCCATAAAATGGTTTTAGATATTTTTATCACTTCATAGCCTCAGCAGTTCTGTTGTCTCTGCTAGTACGTAATGTTTGTGTGTGCTGTCATTCACTGTGCATTCTCTGCGACAGATTTTAATGAGTGTGCAGTGTACGGTACGTGCAGTCAGACCTGCACGAACACAGAAGGCTCCTACACCTGTGGCTGCGTGGAGGGATACCTGCCTCAGCCAGACAACCGCTCTTGCAAAGCCAAGAATGGTACATTTCACAAAAAGCTGTTTCACTCCACACTTAAATTCTCTAAGTTTAGTATGATGACCCATGATCACAGAGGCATGCTGTGACTTTTCACTGTACATTGACTCGGACATTCTTGAATTCCAGAACCCGTGGACCGTCCCCCGTATCTCCTGATCGCTAACTCGCAGAACATCCAGGCCACATCTCTGAATGGCGCCAACCCCATCTCTGTAAGCACGCGCAAGACCACAGCCATGGACTTCATCTATGCTGAGGAAACTGTGTGCTGGATCCATGTAGGTGATGCGCCGAGTTCCACCATGCTCAAGTGTGCCAAGTTCCCTAATGCCAAGGGCTTCACTGAAGAGAGAACTATTAACATCTCCCTCAGCCTGCATCGTGAGTGTTTGTTTCACTAATCAGTTGGTTTTCTCCATTAAAGGAGCTATTTGTCATGTTTAGAGCCCTCTAGTGCATAGAAATCACTTTTCATGAATTTTCAAAAAAAATACTGGCATGTCTTTGCTGATCCCCCAGTTGACTTAACCTCCTCTGTGGAAAAATACATATGGGTTATCCCAGAGGTGAGCGACTCTTTATGGGCCAGAAAACATAGAAAAAATAAGCTTAGAACTAAAAAAAAAAAAAAAAAAAGAGCAAGTCCCGGTGCATGCAGTGTCGTAAATCACAGCATTTTTAAACTTTCTTTGAAAAAATTTACTTCTTCCTCGTCTAAAAGACAAGTGAAAACTACAGACTGCAACTTTAAGGGTGCATTAGGTAAGATGGCCCACCTTCCAGTTCTGCCCATTTTAATGAAACTTGCATCACCAGATTCTGGAGTTTTTCTAAACACAAGCACTCATTCCAAATCCAAACACTTTTTCTCAGCCACTTAATCCACTTCTGCTAATTGTTAAAGCCATGAGGAAATGCCTTAAATGTTTTTTTCCCCCCAGCATGTTCCTAGCAAGTAAGAAACTAAAAATCTCACCCCTTGCACCTTTAAGACATCTCTATTAACAATGGGCTATTAGGCATATTATGATTCAAACTGAGTCTGTAATAAGGACACAAGTTCAAGATCGTTCTGTTCTGGCATCTCAGCCACTCAGCCATCATCTGTTAGACCTAAGACAGCAGATGACCAGATTTGACCACTATATATAAACAGCATCAGATGCTGTATCCTGATAAAGTTCCTATAAACTTATATAAGATTACCCAATCCTGTTATAATCTAGACTTATTATAGTATGAGGTTTCTTCGACAGATTGAAATCCAAGGTTTTTTTTCATAGTCCCCCTTAAGATTTAGCTCTACCTCAAGCACACCGTCTTCTGCTTCCTCTGATTTTGCCTGACAGACAACTCAGGAGGGGAAAAAGTGCTCAGCCAAGCAGGTCTGTTCTCCGTACAGTGAAAGAGGGGAAAAAAAAAAAAGTCACATGCTGACATGGTGCTAAATCATAGTGGCCTGCATGCTGCATTCTGCTGCTGTTGCGTCTTCGGTGTGTTTCCAGAAGCAACACACCCACATAGTGTTGTAGTTGCTTTCCACGCCAACGTGTAGGCTTAGGTTTCATTTTGAGTGTCTGCATCACTACGACGCTACTACGCATGTGCTCTGATTCGTAGTCTATTGAATATCGTCTGAAGCAGAAAAGTCACGTATTCCTGTGAGGTGTCCAAAAAATCAGATGCAATCCTGACCTTGCAGCCAAGATGACTAAAAGAATGAATAAATAAATAAATACCCATTTGCAGTTATAAGAGAGTATGGTTTTTGTTTGTGTCTGATGGTCAAAGCATGTATAACTGAAGGGATTTTTTGTATCAGGTCCCTTTATCCACAGATGGCAAGTGCTAAGAAATGCAGAGAGAAACCAGAGATTCATGCTGGGATAATCTAGGACAGCATTCAACTTTTCTCAGTCCCTAAATACTGCATTTACAGCATTCCACACATCACCATGCCTGGCTTCTGTCAGCTTCCATTCAGAACCGTAGAGGATGAATATCTTCCATATGTTCAGAACCAAGTAGCAACCTTGGCTCTTATCCTGTTGAGAGGATATTTTAATAAGGTCCTGTTACATACACACAGCTTACAAAGGTCTAAGTAAGCAACAATCATGACTGAATGCTGCCAAGAATCACCTCATTTCATGCCTAAACATTAATGATTTACTTCATAGCTTTAAATAACAAACATCGGTTTTATGAGGTTATGTTTTGTTTCATAGTAGCGGTCCACGATTTTTGACAAACGCCAATGACTCTGAACAGATGAGCAATCTGGTTTGAAGCAGGAAGTAAACGCTGTTGAAATGTCTTTATACTTTGTTGTCTTTGAGCCATGTCTTTAAGAACTCTTCCCTTTCTTGATGAGCTGCCTTCAGCTAAATAATTAAAGCTGTAGCAGAGGATCAGCAACAGAAGCCGTGATGGTCATGTTTAAACCACAGCCGTTTTTTTCGTACAGTAATCGGTTTTGCTTTAGTATAGTCCTGCGTTTGATCTGATGATGTACTTTGCAAGATTTAAATCTGGATGATGGGATGGACTTTCAAAGGCTGGACCTTCTCTTTTCAGCGTGACCCACAGATGGACAATAGAAAGCGATGACTCGTACGCTTCTTCCTTTTTTCCATTTCAGTCTCCCTGTTGCTGAGCTCTTTGATTTGAAACAAAAAACTAGCCTGTCTTTCTTGATCACATAAAGGAGCTTGCGTGATTTCTGGCTTGATTGTCCCAGCGTTTTCACAGCAGTTCTTACTTCCATGACTCAGCCTCCCAAGCTTTGCAGAGCTTCAGCTGTCTACCCCAGCACACAAGAATGCAGATCAATGAGAAAACAGGCTACATCTTGCTTGAGGGGTTTTGGAATGTCTTGGAGTTCCAGCCAGGGTCAGCTAAGCCCGTTTTAAGCTTTAAGCTACAGATCCACTGACGCTTCTCAGCTGTGTTTCTGGAGAAGATTTGAGAGGGTTTGATGTTCCTCTCTCTTTTAGAGGAAGTCTCTCTGGAGGCCTGTGGAGGCAGATGTGGGGGCTTTTGGGCAAATTGATTCGTTTTAATGAAGCACCGAAGTGTGACTTTGGAACATTCACCAGCTCTGTGGTGGCTCATTCTTGAACCAGATGTTGTGTTATTGCGGTATGCCAGGCGTACCATAAGGCATGATTCACAGCAGTGATATGGACAGTATTTTGTTCGGTTACTTAACGCCGGATGCTGTGAATCATGCACCTTGTGTGATTTTAATTGTGAGATGAATTGCCTACTTTATGAGAGAGTATCAGATGTTTTCTTGTACTAAAGGAATTCCAGACATGAACTTCTGCTCCCACTCAACTGGGGCCATAAATCATCAACCTCTGTTCCCAAGTTTATGTTAGACTATTAAGGCAGATGTTATTGCTGCGAGATCCGTAGTGACTCCATGAACCCAGGTTGCAAAATACCAGGAGGTCTTTGGTGAGTGACATAAGGTCATTTACCTGGAAAAGGACAAACATGTAGCAGAGAAAGCTTGTCGTTTGGGTCATGCCTGAACTCAGCCTAAAGGCGCAAAATGGAAAGGCCAAATGGACGTGCTGTTGACTAGCCAGAGATTTCCAATTTTACACGGAGCAGAGGATTTATAATGGCTGCATGCTGAGCAGATGAGCAGTCCAGATGTGCCCTCATGACCAGCCTCATCTGTGAAAATAAACATTAAAAAAAAAAAGAAGGCCGACAGACACAAACTAGAGCTGTCCTTTCAGCCCTTTAAAGCGAATGCAGTGCACCATGATAGAAGTGTTGTAGGAACCATTGGTCTTAGTCATGTCCAAGTGTCATGTGCTACCATTTTAACACGAGACCTGATTGTTCACAATTGCAGAAGGCATCTTGTACTGGCTTTTTTCCTTTTCTTTTTACAGATCTGCTGGTTGCATTTAGCTGATTATAGCATGATTTCATGTTTCTACTTACCGGAATGCATCTGGTGCTTTGTCTAGCTACCCCAGCAACCCGTGCATATACTTTAACAATCAGCGCCCTGTTAGATTCCTGCCTTGTTCTTCAGGATAGCAGGCTAAGATTGGCTTCTTGAAGGGAGGAATATAGAGAAATCAGAACTACCTTGGCTGTTAAAGCAAACGTTTTCTGGATATACATTTATTCATTCAGGACACAAGGCCTGCAGTTAGTATTCCTTAAGAGAGGCGTGCATTTTCGGCCTTTTAGCCAAGGAACTGGATTTGTCATCATCCACATGCTCATTATAATATTTTAGGTAGCCCCATGTGAACCATAGTCTTCAGGACTTGCCAGGTTTCTAGTCTAGTCTAGTGTCCGGTATCTGATGCTTCTGTGTGTGTCTGAGAATCTGTTTAAGTGGTCTGGGATTAAAAAGAGCCGTTCATTCATGGAGCAGTGGGCAGCGTGTCTCTGGCCGCACACACTCGAGCCTTTATTTCCCTTTGTGTGGCTCATGTCCTCACTGCTACCCCACCATCCTCTCTGTGTTATTGATACCATTTATCTTTTAAGAACCTTTTCTCAACTGCTGCTTTAGACTGTGTCTTTTACGCTGCAGTTACATTGCCCCTTGGCTAGCTTAGGCTCGGTGAATGGTAATTTGGAAATTACAAGTTCATCATTACAAGATACACGAGTGATTCTTTGCTCACTTTCACTGACTGTTTTGAGCTCGTTTTTTGTCCAGCGCTCCCTTCTGAGAGGCCTCCACTCCCTTCACCAGCCTTGTGCTTTTCCTGTTCCTTCCTTTCCCTGAGTAATCACAGATGTTCTTGCAATGCTTGCTGTTTCACAACAGCTTCCCCATCTTCCACTTTGTGTGGGGAAAGGGCCAGGATTAAATGAGAAATGTGTGTAGGCTTGTCCATTCTCTGAGAAACTCAGGACATTTTTACTAAATCTTTGAAACCTCTTGAGGTCGAAGTTCCTAATAAATGATTAAATGTGCAGCTTTTGCTGGAGAATAAAAAGTGTTTCATTCAAGTAGCTGTGAGGAAGCAGCACATTGAGAGAAGACTTTTACTCTCAAACTACATACTCAAGGAGGGGAAAAATGCCACATGAAACACTCAAGGGAAAGCTACAAAAAAATATACTCTGAAAGCAAATTTGGTATCCCTGAGAGCAAATTTTAACTTTAATTATTCCTACCAGACAGTGAACTCTTACTTTGTAAGAAGACCCAACTCATCCATTGCAGCTCTACATATTGGGGTTGTTTGCTGCCACCTCTGGAGCAGACCTTTCTGAATATTGGACATTATCCAACAAATGACTGCTCAACCTCATTCCTGGAAGGCTCTAAAAAAAAATCTTAGCAAGGTCTGTAATGCCATCCTATTTTCAAGCCACTTGGCAGGTTGTGGAGGGGGTGGAAGTATAGTCCTCTTCCTACCATGTAACTCTTCTGGTGGTCTTTTGCATTGTCTATGCAAAAGGTTTTCTTTCTGGAGGCATACATTCTAAAGCCCAACTTGGCACTGCTAACTGTACCCCAGATCACTAAAGTATATCAAGGCGTCTTTGAAGTATTGTAGTTTAGGGGCCTTGATTTGAAGTTTGCAATGGGAAGAGCAAGTACTCAATGCATCTTTGAACACTTGTAGCTTTGGGCCTTCGTTTGAATAATGTGAAGAGAAGAGCGTATCAAGTCTCTTTCAAAAGGAACCACATTGGCCATTAAAACAGCGGGCAGCTTGGACCACACTAGGGCCTGCCCCACACAGCTGGGATCTGGAAGGACCCCCACAGAAAGGCCTCGATTGTCCCAGTGAGGGAGTAACAGAGAAATACACACTACAGACTTTATTGGTGTTTCTGAGCACTTCCCAGAACTGGGGGGTGTCTTTATGGGCAGCAGGGTCTCTGTAGTCTTTGTTGATCATGTTTGGATCAAATATAAGGTCCCGTTCTCACACACTGGTTCAGGAAGACAAAACAAGCTATAGTGATGACAAAGTATTGTTTGTACTTTTGACTCTGCTTCCATTCTATTTGCGTGTATGCATCTGACTGCCACGTAAAGAGTGAATAATAGTCTTGTGACAGTGAGTCAGTGTTTGGCACATGTGCTCACAGACTCATGCTCACACAAACACACACACAAGTAAAGGACATGCATGCATGCATACTCAGTAATTAACAAAATGAGCTCAGGGAATAAAACTGCAGGTTCATTGCTTTGTAGTAGGATAATTACTGTAACTCTGATCTTTTGTCTATACTTAGATGGAACGAAGCAGGGGAATCTGGCATTAGCATGAGGGCCTGAGCGTGTGCATGTGTGTTCATGCATCTGTGTTAAGGGTTAACGGTTTTCTGTGCTTCCCTCTGGGCATGAGCGTGTGTCTATGGTCTATTCAAGTCACCAATACCACACAGCATTCTTTTCTCATTAAATCTCACAGACATGCATGTCCTTGCCTCCTCACCTTCTTGCTAGCAGTCTGTTCCTTGTTGTCAAATGAGGAATGTGCTGATATTTAGTGTATGAACCGAACCAGCAGGCTTCTCCTCAAGCCACATACCATTTCTCCACACGCTTCCTTTATTCATCTCATAATAGGTGCTATTCAGTCTTACCCATAATCACAGTGAAACTTTTCCAGAAGCATAGGAGGTTAACAGGTTATACCCAAGACTCACCATTGCTTCAGTAAATAATCTCACCATGATACTGTTAGAACTGTTGCTGTAATTGTAAAGAATGTCCTGTGCTCATCCTGGACTCTTACTAACAATATGCTCATACTGAATTTCCTTTCAGCACACTCTGCTACAACTGTAGACTGATCTGTAGTCTCACGCTCTGTGGTCATCCGGAAGTTGATGGGTTTCATTTTCCGTCTGGTCCTGGTCAGAGGCCAGGACCTCTGGCTTGCCCATTAGTGCATCCATATTTGTGATAATGTCTATTAGAAGTTAGCGGTGCTACATAAATAAAACTGAGTTGAACCAACAAAATGGCTAAAATCGCATCCTTTGCTTCTTCTCCTAGATGTGGAGCAGATGGCTATCGACTGGCTGACCGGAAACTTCTACTTCGTGGACGACGTGGACGAGCGCATCTTTGTGTGCACCAAAGATGGCTCCACTTGTGTCATCTTGCTGGATCTGGAGCTTTACAACCCCAAAGGCATTGTGCTTGACCCAACCATGGGGTAAGTGTTTCTTTTACCATCTGTCAAGATGCACAGTTTTTTTCTACCACGCCTGGTTTGTCCAGATGAGTTAAATCCATTTTGACTAGAAAAATCACCAAATGGCCTCATGTAGGACTCGAACACCAGAGTTTCATGTCCATCAGGGCTTCACTGGTATATAACTCTGCTCTCATGTAGAATTAAGTGGTGTGGGTTGCATTTCTGCCGAGCACTCTTGGACACATGCACGAATTATGCTAGGGTTATTGAGTAAATTATACCATCATTTCCTTCCCTTTTTTTAGTATCACTTCCCTATCAAAGTCCATCACTTTAAATTAAGCTATATAGAAATATTATGATCAGCAACAGGCTAAAATGGTTTGATGTACTGAATATGACACAGGCAGATGTTTCTAAACCCCAAATTGGAGACAAAGCAGTGTTTGTGCTCATCATCATTCATGCTCTTAAGTGTGATCAGAGATTTGAGCAAATGCTGTGCCGTAGTTTAGTTTAAAGCAGATTCAGAATTATTCGCATAAAAATTTGAAGAGCTGAGCAACAGCCAGTGAGAACATAAGACTTCTAAAGCTCCAACAGCACTTCCTCAATTAATCTTCTCCACAATTTTTGTCCACCAATTCCTTAGATAATCAATCACTTGACAATCTTGATAATCACTTGACATTTAGGATAATAAATCCACTTGGCATTTAATTCAAATAAGTAACAATCTAAACTGCCATGCTATGTGCCAGCCTTAACAAAGTATTTGATTTTATGCTGCTGAGGCAAAGCCGTCCATGACTTGAGACGGTGAGACAATGAGAGCATAATAGTCCTTCCTCTCTGTGTGTGAGGGGTGGCATTAGTTTCTCTCGCCTGTCAATCAGAGACACACTAATTTGTGGGTGTCTGTGAGATTGTGTATGCGGAAGAGGGCAGAGAGCATCTTTGTAGTGGTACTGTGTTGCGCAGACCCGTGACCTAGAATGAGGAGAAGGAGGTAAATGAGGTAGCTCTAGCTTCACGTGCTTTGAATTAAGTATTCGTCTGCCTTCATTCTCTTCTGTTGTGTGATTGTGGAAGAGAGGCTAGTGGGTGGGGCTTGGCTAATTATTTTTTGTTCGGTCCAGTCAGCACTTTTTACCATATTTCTGTAACCTGAGCTAAGAACAGTGTATGGGTCTTCTGTACATGTATGTGTGTAGTCTGTTTGAAACCTTTTGTGCATCCTCTAACATGCATATTAAATAGGATTAAAAGAAGAGCAGGTGTCTCATGCAACCCAGTTATGCGGCTTTCATGCATTACTGCTTAATGGTGCAGTTGGTTCCTGTTTTTGTTTAGTCTACTCTGAAATTCCAGTCAGTGTTTGTGGAAAATCGGCATGTCCGTAGCGGCCTGAAGTCTCCTTTCTCCTTTTTGTTCCTCTCCTGCAGGAAGATGTTCTTCACTGACTATGGGCAGATCCCCAAAGTGGAGCGCTGCGACATGGATGGGCAGAACCGCACCAAGCTGGTGGACAGCAAGATTGTCTTCCCTCACGGCATCACGCTGGACCTGGTCAGCAGGCTGGTGTACTGGGCCGACGCTTACCTGGACTACATAGAAGTGGTGGATTACGAGGGCAAAAACCGACACACTATCATTCAAGGGCTGCTGGTGAGAGAAACTCGGGGTTCTTTCTCTCATAGACACACATACGCAATATGTAATACATAACATTCTGTTATCCTTACAAAATTATTAATGCCGCTAATTAATGCCACGCCCACACGTACATCAGAGCCGTTGTTTTAAAAATAAACGCCGTAAGTTTATTTCTAATTCAAGACTTCGGTAACCGCAATGATTATAGTCCAATCAGTCTTTACACAGTACACATTAACACACACACACACACACACACACACACAAAAGTCTAAAGTGCGTTCAGTTTGACATCCCTTCTGTCGCACAACACGCACACAGACAGTGAAGCAATTGCAGTCACAGTGTCATGAGATGTTTTTCATTTGTTTAATCGGGAAAAAAAGGCAAACAGTGCATAATGTTTGCTGTGATTAACACATTCTCCCCACCTTTAGAGAATTGTGGTGTAGTTCTGGTAAAAGTTGCTGCTATAGCAAGTGATGACGAACCTGCTGAATAAGCCTTGAAACACGCAGCTGCTAATCCTGGGTTACTGTGGCTGTTTCATGGTTCCGTGGTTTTCCGGGTTTCATGCCTTATCCGCTCTGTTATATATGTGACTCATAACTCATTTCCCATTACAATAGTCTTTTCAGACATGCAGATTTGGAGCTTTTATTAAACTAAAGAATTGATTTAAAAAATACTGTTCAACCAAAATAACAACTGCCCTTCGACTTCCATTAGCGAGTTTAGCGCATGCTGGATTTCTTTTTCTGTTTCTTGTATCAGCATAGAGGAAAAAAATGAATATTTCTATGTGCTCTCACTCAAGGAAGCTTTTTTTTTTTTTGCCCCTGATGCAGAAATACAGCTCTATTAGTCTGTTATCAGGCATCCTGACAGATTTATTTCTGAAATTTTGCCTTTAAACGGTGCCAAGGGTTGCATAATGTTGTTTTAAAAACAGTATGCATCACAGCTTTTGACATTTTCTGAAGGTGTTGCCAAAGATTTCCAAAACGAGTATGTAAGCCAAAAACATTATTGCTATAATCCATAACCCTCCGCAAGGCACAGACAAAACCGCAGGGGAAATTACCTTCATTTGTTTGAACGATCCTTTTATTTAAAGAGAGTCTATGAAGGTGTATTTGTTTACCGTGTCTCTTGTGCCGCCCGACAGATCGAGCACCTGTACAGTCTGACCGTGTTTGAGAACTACCTGTATGCCACCAACTCAGACAACGGGAACATGCAGCCCAAGACCAGCGTCATCCGTGTCAACCGCTTCAACAGCTCCGACTTCCAGGTGGTGACGCGGGTGGATAAAGGTGGAGCCCTGCATGTGTACCACCAGAGACGCCAGCCTGCAGGTACAGAGCCTTGAACTGAACCCTTACTCATGTAAGCAGATTAAAGCTAGTCTGTATTTCCAGAGTAATTAACTTTCTGACGTAGGCTAAATTATACTGAAGTGTTCCCCAGTGAAACTTTTTTTCTCTTTTTTTTCTCAATCTTAAGACTAACACAGGTTTCAGGAAGTAAGACAGAAGTTCAGTGTGCGTCATGGAAATCTGAATGACGTCCATGTTTGATGAATGGACGCTTAAACCTTGAGCAATGTTCACACACAGCAATTTTATTCCTGCCTGTCGCCAGTCGTCATACTGTGAAGTCTATGGCTTTTTGCCATAGTAATAACATTCATCAGTGGGCGAGGCAACTAGTATTCCACTTGACCGCAAGTCAGTTTCTTGCCGTTAACATAGAACATTCTAGAAGGAGATTTGGCGTTTGTGAATAAAATTCGCTAGGTGAATCTACACATCATGAAGGAGAAGCAGTGTTTGCTCTTGTTGGAAATTTCTCCGGTTCTGGAACGTTCCCCGGTTGCTTTGGTAGCATTACGCATTTTTAGGCATCTTTGTGTGTTGATGGTTGAAAAACTTGCTTGTCTACCCTAACAGTTCGCAGTCACGCCTGTGCTCCTGATCAGTTCGGCAAACCCGGAGGATGTTCCGATATCTGCCTGCTCGCCAACAGCCACAAGATCCGCACGTGCCGCTGCCGCTCCGGCTTCAGCCTGGGCAGTGACGGCAAATCCTGCAAGAGTGAGTGCACGCTGCTCTGCTTAGTTCAAATATTTTATTTTATTTTGTTTTTTGCCATATGATAGTAATCAGCTTTGGATGATTACAGCACCTTTCGATTCTCGCACCTGATTGGTCAGAAGCTTCGAGAGCAGTCTTAACTACTTTTCTGCGGGAAATCAAAAAAAATAATCGTCCATAATTGGGTTGGATGAATAGAGAATACTGAGTGAAGACCTTTGGGGGTCTAACATGATGGACGAAGCGAGGATGAAAATAAGGGAAATTCGATGAGCCGATAATGGCATAAAATAAATAAGGGCAATAAAAACAAGCTGAAAATCTTATCATAATGGGAAATTCTTCAGGCACAAACGTACCGCGGACTTATAGTACATATATACGTGGAAATTTGTGAGCTAGATCAGATCACTCTGGGATGTCCTGATGAATTGATCTGGGGTTGATTGCTATTTTGCTCTGAACTCTGTTTTTGCTTTTCTCATGCATGGCTCTTGTGAGTATTATTTTGTTAAAATGTTTTATTGATTTCATGCATACACCCCATGTTGCAAAAAATACATGCCATTGTGGCATAATTCAATTATACAAAATGTATAATCAAAATGTATATAAAATGAATCAACTTATTGTTTAACTTTTATGGAAGGAGTCTCCATTTTCAGTGCTTTGTAACAGACTTTCACTTTACAAGCCTGCACTTTATTAATGTTAAGCAGGTTGCCACAGCAACAACTGATAAAAACTTCATGTATTCATGTATGAAATTCATGTATTTCTTTTTAAATTATTTATTTATTTATTTATTTATTTTCTTTTTCTTTCTTTTTAAAAGAGCTCTTGAACAGCTGGGTACATCTTCTCCAGTTCTCAAAGCTCAGGCTGTGGTGTTTAAACAATGCCTTTAATAGAGAAATGGCAAACCTGAGAAGTGTGCTCATTAAAAATAAGCACAAGGTTTTGTGAATTGCATGCACACACACACACACACACACACACACACACAAAGGTATTCACAAGCAGCCACGGAGAGTGAGAGAGCACTTCAGTTCAGACTCGCATGCACTTTCCTCCTTGCTTGCTTCAGTTAAATTAAAAGAGCCATTTTTGGGATCTGATTATTGGATCAGATTATTGGGATCTGTATTTTATTAGTATTAAGACAATTTGTGTTTAAATAAAAAGTAAGATGAGTTAATTGTGTGTGTTGCGAGATTTTGCATGTTGTGTGTGTTGCAAATGAAAAGAAAAATACATCCATTGAAAACTAGCAGTGAACCAATACAGTTTTTTCTCTCTTCTATTTTTTTATTTGATTTAATTTGTCCATTAAAAAAAAATTGTATCAAGGTTCCTTTCCTCTTACATTCACATGCAAGGCCAAAGCATTCGTGACTATAACAATGATACCTTGATTCAAGCATTGATGTGACCAGAATTGAGTTTTGCTACATGGCTGCCTTTGTTAGTTTAATACTGACGTGTCCTGCAGTGTTTGACCAACCGATCCGACTGTCCCGCTTTTCTGCGTTCTCAGAACCAGAGCACGAGCTCTTCCTGGTGTACGGCAAAGGTCGTCCGGGGGTCATTCGAGGCATGGACCTGCACGCCCGCGTATATGATGAGCACATCATTCCTATTGAGAACCTGAACAACCCCAGGGCTTTGGACTTCCACGCTGAGACGGAGTTCATCTACTTCAGCGACGCCACCACCTACACCATCGGCCGGCAGAAAATCGACGGCACTGAGAGGGACATCATCGTGAAGAGCGGTGAGAGTTTTTTTTTTCTTCAGTAGTCCGGATTGTATGTATTGATATGTATTGTATGATAGTTATAACACTGGATTATATTAACTGGACTCTGAGTCAAGTTGGTTATTTATATTTCAAAGTTAGGCCTCATTATATTTTTATCTTGGAAAAATGATCCTGTTATTCCATTACTCGCGCTGCTCACACTCGTGTCCTTGTAGGAATCCACACTGTCGAGGGCATAGCAGTGGACTGGATGGGTCAGAACCTTTACTGGACAGATGATGGACCAGAGAAGACCATCAGTGTGGCTAAGCTGGAGAAAGCCTCCCAGACACGCAAGACTCTCCTTGAGGGCAAAATGACTCACCCCCGTGCCATAGTGGTAGACCCGGCACACGGGTAAGAGGAAATTATAATCTCTGCATGGATTTTAAATCTACACGCAGCTGTTTATAGCTGTTAATAGATTAAATTGCATTATAGAAAACAAAGTATTCTGGGAAAACATCCGTCCCTCCAGGAATCCGCTGTGATTGTGTTTTAGTTTTCCAAGATTCTTCTTTTAAACTACTACCAGTGAAGACACATTTGTAATTACTTTCTATGATGCACAGGAATCGAAGAGGGCTTCGGCCGAATGCAGGATGTTTTGATGTAACGTGATGTGGCTCAATATGCAGTAATTTTCATCAATTTTGCTCGATTGTGCTTTAATTTCTCCAATCGCAACATCCTGTGTGGACTGATATCTCTACAAGTAGATAAAGAGCTCTTCCACTGAAAGGGAGCATGAGCAAGCTATTGTTTTAGATATGGTTTCTGGGGTGAGTAGGAGGTAGAAAAGCTCCAGGATCTATACATATCTACGTCGTGCTCACGAACAAAACTGGTGAAGGACATCACTATTTTTAGGCAGCTTCATCAGTGCAGTTAAATGCAGATTTAAAAAAAAACAAGAAGAATGCATCAAACTACACTTTAGTTATCAGCTATAGACTTTTTAAAAAAAAATTTTATATAAAGAGTTTAAGCTTCAGTCGGGTTTTTTAGGCCATGCAAAAAATTTATAAAATAAAAAGTCTATGTATAATATTACACTGTTTAAGGGTGCACCTTTAAATAGTGTTCTTAAAATGCATTCTGGTCTGAAATAGTTGTTTCTGGAACTGAGAGCACACAGCATTTAAGGTCACATCTGTCAGCCAAGCCTTTCTTTTAGTTCAATGAGGATGCGAAGTCCAAAGCAGCATCTAGGAGAGTTCCAATAGTAACCACAAATCCAAATGGAATTGAAAAGTGGGAAAGTATGAGGCGAAAAAACAGGTTCTGTGCACACCTCTATGCTTCATAATATAGAAGTCATATAGGGATAGGGATAAGAAAGAAGATTCAAAATGATTGCACTCATCAGTTCACCCCATCACTGAACAGACACAGTTGAACCTCAGCATACGAATTTCATTTGTTCTGGAGGCGAGTTCTTAAGGCGAAAATGAAGAAGTTGCTTTCGGCAGCTCCCTGTTCGGGGTCGCCACAGCAGACCAAGTGGTCCGCACAACAACTTGGCACAGGTTTTACACCGGATGCCCTTCCTGACGCAACCCTCCCATTTTTCCGGGCTTGGGACCGACACTGCATCCAGTGGCTGGGGTTTGGGCATTGGCTTGGAATTGAACCTGGCTTTGCTTGGCTTTCCACTGACGCAGACAAGTTTTGAACAACTCCCGGACTTACGCGCAACTTAGCCGGCGTTCGGTTTGTTTTTATGCCAAAAATGCTTCATATGTCGTGCAAATTTCTTGCAAAACTTCAATTCTTAGGACGAAAAGAGAGGGCATTCGTATGCCGAGGTTCCACTGTATTAGCTTCAACAAAATGGATTTAGTATTCAAACTAGAATAAATTTCCTGGGATTTCCTAGCACATCATTATATAAGGGAAATTATTTATAATAGTCTCCTGTGCCACTCGGATGAGGGTGGGTTTCCTTTTGAGTCTGGTTTCTTTCATGATTTCTTTCACCCGTTGTCTCAGGGAGCTTTTCCTTGCCATCATCGCCTCTGGCTTGCTCGTTGATGTATGTATATTTATCATTCATATCCTGAATTGATATACAGTGGTGTGAAAAAGTGTTGGCCCCCTTCCTGATTTCTTATTTTTTTTGCATGTTTGTCACACTTTAATGTTTCAGATAATCAAACACATTTAAATATTAGTCAAAGATAACACAAGTAAACACATCATGCAGTTTTTAAATGAAGGTTTTTATTATTAAGGGAAAACAAAATCCAAAACTACATGGCCCTGTGTGAAAAAGTATTTGCCCCCTAAGCCTAATAACTGGTTGGTCCACCCTTAGCAGCAACAACTGCAATCAAGCGTTTTCCATAACTTGCAATGAGTGTTACAGCGCTGTGGAGGAATTTTGGCCCACTCATCTTTGCAGAATTGTTGTAATTCGGCCACATTGGAGGGTTTTCGAGCATGAAGCACCTTTTTAAGGTCATGCCACAGCATCTCCATCGGATTGAGGTCAGGACTTTGACTAGGCCATGCCAAAGTCTTCATTTTGTTTTTCTTCAGCCATTCAGAGGTGGACTTGCTGGTGTGTTTTGGTGTTTTGGATCATTGTCCTGCTGCAGAACCCAAGTTTGCTTCAGCTTGAGGTCACAAACCTACCAATCTATCAGTCTGGAAAAGGTTATAAAGCCATTTCTAAAGCTTTGGGACTGCCGCGAACCACAGTGAGAGCCATTATCTACAAATGGCAAAAACATGGAACAGTAGAGAACCTTACCAGGAGTGGCTGGTCGACCAAAATTACCCCAAGAGCGCAGTGACAACTCATCCAGGAGGTCAAAAATGACCCCACAGCAACATCCAAAGAACTGCAGGCCTCACTTGCCTCAGTTAAGGTGAGTGTTCATGACTCCACCATAAGAAAGAGACTGGGCAAAAATGGTTTGCATGGCAGAGTTCTGAGACGAAAACCGCTGCTGAGCAAAAAGAACATAAGGGCTCGTCTCAGTTTTGCCAGAAAACATCTTGATGATCCACAAGACTTTTGGGAAAATACTCTGTAGACTGACGAGACAAATATTTTACATTTTGGAAGGTCTGTGTCCCATTACATCTGGCGTAAAAGTAACACCGCATTTCAGAAAAAGAACATCATACCAACAGTAAAACATGGTGGTGGTAGTGTGATGGTCTGGGGCCGTTTTGCTGCTTCAGGACCTGGAAGACTTGCTGTGATAAATGGAACCATGAATTCTGCTGTCTACCAAAAAATCCTGAAGGAGAATGTCCGGCCATCTGTTTGTGACAAGCTGAAGCGAACTTGGGTTCTGCAGCAGGACAATGATCCAAAACACACCAGCAAGTCCACCTCTGAATGGCTGAAAAAAACAAAATGAAGACTTTGGAGTGGCCTAGTCAAAGTCCTGACCTCAATCCGATTGAGATGCTGTGGCATGACCTTAAAAAGGTGGTTCATGCTCGAAAACCCTCCAATGTGTCTGAATTACAACAATTCTGCAAAGATGAGTGGGCCAAAATTCCTCCACAGCGCTGTAACAGACTCATTGCAAGTTATGGAAAACGCTTGATTGCAGTTGTTGCTGCTAAGGGTGGACCAACCAGTTATTAGGCTTAGGGGGCAAACACTTTTTCACACAGGGCCATGTAGTTTTGGATTTTGTTTTCCCTTAATAATAAAAACCTTCATTTAAAAACTGCATGATGTGTTTACTTGTGTTATCTTTGACTAATATTTAAATGTTTGATTATCTGAAACATTAAAGTGTGACAAACATGCAAAAAAATAAGAAATCAGGAAGGGGGCCAACACTTTTTCACACCACTGTATTTCTTTCTAAAGCTACTTTAAAAGCATTATTACAAATCAAACATGAATTTACTTTCATTCACAAAATATTTTTGGATAAAAGTGTCAGGTGTACGGTTGAATGCAGAATTGGTTTCTTCTACTGTATTTCTTGACCATCTGAAATTTTTTGCCACTACCGTCTATTACTTGGCATCTCTCCACAGCAGCAACTCCTGCATGTATTAGCCAACTAGTCTACACAACCCATACAATGTATGACACATTACTATATAACCAAATGTAAATAAATAAAATTTTCACTGGCACTGCAGTAATAGTTTTATATGAAATGAAATCATGTCTGGACCAGTAGTACAGATGCACGTGTTGTGTTTCAGGATGATGTACTGGAGCGACTGGCAGGAAGACTCGAGAGACGCCAACCGCGGCAGCATAAGGAAGGCGTGGATGGACGGCTCCAACTCCGGGATCCTCATCACCTCCAAAAACATGCTGTGGCCCAACGGACTGAGTCTGGACATTGAGCAGAACGTGCTGTACTGGGTGGACGCTTACTACGACCGCATCGAGATGGTGCTGCTCAACACCTCTGAACGCAGGGTGAGGACATTTGGATGAGAAGGGTGTTTCAGTGGTTGAACCTTCAGTTGAGTTTGAGGTTGTATGTATAATCCTGCTTCTTTGACCTCTGATTGGCTAGACGGTGTATGAGGGGCAGGAGCTGAACCACCCCTTTGGTCTTTGCCACTATAAGAACTTCTTGTTCTGGAACGAGTACCGCATCGGAGGCATTTACAAGCTGGACATGACGACGAAGAAGGTGATGCTGCTGAGGAGCGAGAGGCCGCCCATCTACGAGATCCGCACCTACGACGCCCAGCAGCAGCAAAGTACTGAGCTCGCCCAAATGAAAAGCTGAAAAAGCTGATCATCTTGGGCCATTTAAGTATTTTTAGATTGCATGGAAGATTGAACTGAAGGATAACCCAGTGTTAGAACCTACAGCCATAGTCGTAAACACAGACAGAATATTTCATCATTTATCCCCTGATTTATCCCCAAAATTTTAATATCAGTCCATGACACTTTTAAATTTATGATTCAGATCGGTCAGAAGGTGTTGATGAATTCTAGACCGTTGTGCCAGCTGTAATTCAATTCACAGCGTTAATGTATTCATTCTAATACATTATCATACGTTCTATAGTAAACTTGCATGAAAGACACACTACTAAACCTAAGGCCAATATTTAAAGAATGTAAAATGTGCTATTGAACAAAGAAAAACATAAAATCATTGATATGGTGAAGCTTTCAGTTAGATGTTCATTTCTATAAGGTGTCTTCACTTTTTAACAGTCAGTTTTAGTCATCAGAGGACTTTGTGCTTTGCTACTTGACATGTTTTTGGTTTTTTTTGGTCTTCCAAAGAGAGAAATGAGACAAGGCAAGTGAGGGACATAGCTGCTATAACGTGCGTGATTACAGAACTCGTCTGTGGATCTTTTACCACAGAGTATGACGCATCATTTATGAAAAATTTAAATGAAATTAAAAATAGTTTAAAAGTTTTATCTGTTGGTTAATTTTTGCGCTATAAGAAGAATAAAACGCGTCAGGTCCTGCTGTTATTGGAAAGTAATCAATTATGGAGAGATTCTGTTTCTATAACTGTACATTCTATCATGTATGCTTCGTCCATATGGATTTTTTAAGAAGCAACAATGAAATATGGAGTCTGTTTATTGTTGTTATTAATTGACCTGTTGTGTTTTTGCTGCATCTGTGTGTTTCAGCTCCAGGCCATAATCCATGCAGAGCCAACAACGGTGGCTGCAGCAGTCTGTGCTTGCTCACACCTGCAGGTCGTACATGCGCTTGTGCAGATGACCAGATTTTGGACCTTGACAACAAGACCTGTAAAGGTAGGTCTAAGACGCAATTTGGTTTGTAGTTCAGTGCTTGTCTGGGGCCACCACACAAGTGGTCTGTGACGCATATCCGAGCGATTATTAGGGGTTCAAACACCAACATCAACACCCTGTCTTCAATCAATGGAAAGTTCAGAAATAGAAAGCTCCTTAAAGTATTATGTGAAAACTTTAGATAATGTTCAGAAATGCATACTCAGCGGTTCTGTGGAATTTAAAGGGGTCCGTTGCAAACAAAATGATTGAGATCCCCGTCCTAATCAAAGGTGAGGTATGGAAATTTCACCTACCAACATCCACCCCATCAAGAAAAGGTGGCGTCTCTCCTCTTCCATTCATAAATCTTTCTCTCTTTCACTTGCATTTAAGTGTTTTATTCTAAATAGTACATGAGTATGGATTTTGAGGGTGTGGCTTTGGAGAGAAAGTTGAGGGACGTTATTTAGATTTTTTTGTTGCTTTTATGTATTCTGTATTTGAATCTGAAGAAGCCGTTATTAGCTCCATTAGCCTTTGGTTGTATTGAAAGCTTCATGCCTCACCGCTGTCTCCGCAGCCAACCCGTCCTACGTCCCCCCGCCTCAGTGCCAGCCCGGAGAGTTCGCCTGCAAGAACAACCGCTGCATCCAGGAACGCTGGAAGTGTGACGGAGACAATGACTGCTTGGACAACAGCGATGAGGCACCAGAGCTCTGCCGTGAGTTGTGTTTTCTTTTGTATTGACAGGATTTTAACAGAAAAAGCATCAGATATACAAACCGAGGTAATGCCGAGGTCACAAAAGCTACACACATGGGTACTTAATAAAAATCATTGATAAAAATAATGAGCCTAAACATGTTTATCCCATATTTAGTAAGATGAACTAATTAGATTTTTGTATTGGGGATGTGGCAAAAATGATAATCAGTGACACCTTTATTATGTTATATTGACAAATTAATGGAAAAACTGTGGTTGCGTGGTTTCGGGTCCAAATGTCATGTCCCCTTAAAGGAAAACATCACTGTGAAGTTCTTTTATCATCTAATGAAATATTTCTATTCTGATGGGCATGGGCTCTTAACAGATTCCTCCACCCCCATACACAGGGCACCTTCATGATCAAACTGAAATTATTCTTTATTTCAGTTCCAGAGACTTGATGCCAAAATTGTTCTGGTGGCTCATAGTGGTCCAACACCTTAAGCCATGTTATATATAAATATGTCTAATCATTTACTGTGATTGTAAAAGTGCTGGTGGTGCCAAAGACTAGCTAAGAAAAGAGAATTCTGAACATAATATTCTCCCTTTAAGTTATAATATTCCACAGCCCTAATGCGACTGTTATTTTGGGTCATTATGATTAAACGAGAAATAAAAACATCCTGGAAAGTCTGGACAGGTTTGCCGTCGTTTGTGCTAGTAGGTTGCACTTACGGTATATCGTATTCCTCCGTCAGACCAGCACACTTGCCCTGCCGATCGCTTCAAGTGCCAGAACAACCGCTGCATCCCCATGCGCTGGCTCTGTGATGGAGATAATGACTGCGGCAACAACGAGGACGAGTCCAACACCACCTGCTCAGGTACGAGACGCACCGTCGGTACCCAAATAACGCAAACCCACAGACACGTTTCATTTTATTGCGTACTCTATCAGTTGTTTATGGCTGAAAGACAATTACAGCAAATTGGCTAATGAGGAATAGTACTGAAGCTAACTCTTCTAAATGGGGATGAGGACCGGGCAATGACGACTCTTTGTATTTCTGTTCCAGCTCGTACATGTCCTCCTAACCAGCACCCGTGTGCCAGCGGACGCTGTATTCCTAAAACCTGGACATGTGACCTGGACGACGACTGCGGGGATCGCTCGGACGAACCGGCTTCCTGTGGTCAGCGACAGCGAATTTTTCATGAGATGAATATTATCTAGCTTCCTATGATATAGCTGGAGACTAATTGATCAGTTGACATGACCTGTGCAGTTTAATAAGAGTCAGTACTTCTTGGGCAACCGGAAAACCTTCTGTGTGATCGTTAGGGTCATATATGAAGTTTTTAAATCTCATATTACAGTATAACTCCTTGTTAAAAGATGATGTATGATGTATAAGTGATGATTCACAAGATAATCATTATCGCAAAGCTTCCCTGATGGAAAAATCAGCACTGCCTGCTTCCTATTAATGGGCTTCTTACTGTTCGTAGTGAGCATTACAGCTTTAGGCTGTGTACTCTCATCCTCTCTCTCATACATCCTTGTTCTCTCTCCCTCTCCTGGAGTGCAGCCTACCCGACATGTTTCCCACAAACCCAGTTCACATGTGCCAACGGGCGCTGCATCAACGTTAACTGGCGCTGTGATAACGGTGAGTGAACCTTTGACCCCAATTGTTTGTTCCAAATTCTTTCTGTGTCGTACTACTTTCATTTACTCCATGCGGTTTTATGCCTTTTTTTTTTTTTCTTTTTATTGCTGTTTATTACTCCCTGGGACCTAGAGAGGGGGGTGTTTTTTTTTTTTTTTTTTGGTAACCAAGTTCAACTGACTTCACCCTGGAGCACAGATGGACAAACCCTGACTACAAACCCTGGCTGTTTGGGAAAAGATTATCACTTATCCAGGCTGCTTTATTATTATTATTATTACTATTATTATTAATAATAATAATAATAATAGTAATAGTTGGCTGGCAGACAAGTAGATTTAGTGTGCTGGCATTTTAATCGTTTGGCAAATGACCAGAGAAAGATAAACAGCAGTAGTTATTGATTTTTGCTATGAATCCCACCCCTTGCTGCGCTACACACATCAGCATTTGCTAATCAGCGTGGAAAGAATGATAGACGGGTATCAGGAACATGCCTGTATATGGAGCTGCTTATCAAAATGAATACAATAAAGCAGCATCAACTAACAGCTCAATATTGAGAGAAGATTTTAAAAAATGAAACAGCTCATAGCCTAAACATTAGCCAAATGACTTGCATGCTAACTCAGACAAAACAAATTGCCATGGCTAATTCATTCCCTAAAGCAGAGATTTATTTATACATTAGTGTCTGTATTCATGCACTTATCTAGCTCACCATATGTTATTACATTGTAGTAGCTACCTTTTTTTGGGGGGGGGGTTAGTTTGTCAGCTAACTGAATCATGGGTAGCACACTGGAGCTTTCACATTCATGCTAATAAACTTAAATAGCAAAACACTCATCTGTTAAGAGAAGTTATAAATCCCATGCCGTGGTATTAATTTGTAGGCTGTTATAACACACCATGGTAGGTGAGCGAGCAAGATGAATGCGCTGACATTAATGCTAACATCTATAGCTATCTAGCATTCGCTTCAGTAGTATAATGTCACTCATAGAAGCGACAGCATACTGAACTGCAATTTTTTTTAATAGTCTGAGTGTCTGCTGTGAATATACAGCCACATTTCTAGGAGTGTAAAGGATGAGTTAAACTACTGTATCTACTGACTGTGTGTGTATAGATAATGACTGTGGAGACAACAGCGATGAAGCAGGCTGCAGTCACTCCTGTTCCAGCGTGCAGTTCAAGTGCAACAGCGGCCGCTGCATCCCAGAGTACTGGACCTGCGACGGAGACAACGACTGCGGCGACAACAGTGACGAAAAGAGCGCCAACTGCACCAACCAGGGTGAGCCTTCTCCCTTCTCCCAACCCGCTTAGACATTCCCAGTCTGCAAAGACATCTGGCTCCTTGGCAATTTCACTCCGCCGCAACATCTGGAGCCGCAGCAGTTTCATTGTGGAACTGTTTAAAGAGGAATCTGATTTCACTTCCTCAATCCATGTCTGGTTCCAGACTCCACATCCTGGGGGAGAGTATTTTAAGAATGCTGACTTGTCATCACTGAAATACTGTTTCCTGTGAAGCACCAGGCTGAGAATTTTTACTCCTCACTATTTTTTTTTTTTCCTCTTTCAAACTAACAGTTAGCAAAAAGCTTTGATTGAGCGAGGCAGTGATTCTTTCTCTGTGATCAAAACCCTCGTAGTGCAGATTTACAATTTTATCAAGAGTTCACTATCAAACGATGCATTTTTTCCTCGTTTTCTCAATAGTTGTAATCTGTCGATTCCCAACCACCAACCAGATCTATCTATGAACCATCATACCACAGCTACCGTGTGAGGAAAGGGCTGTTTCATGCTACACCAAATGACCTTGTGTTCTGGCATTACTCCCACGCTCTACTATGGATGCTATGAAGAAATAAACTTCAATAACCGTAACAGGCTGAAACCAAACGCAAATAAAATGCAACATATGAGCGAATTTTCGCTTATAGGTCATAGGTTCACTGAAGGGGAAAGGGCACACAATGGGAAAGATGAATTGTTTCTTCATTTGCTTTAGATTTTTTTGCCAAAAGAATCTAGATGAACATAAAAATCCAATAGAAACCCAGACAGAGGGATTGCCCTCATTTTTACTGGTAAAAAAATGAAGGAGCTGCTTATTTTTAAGTAGCAGTCATGCTGAGCATTTGGCTTTTTATTTTTTAAGCTCATGTTGGGGAGGAGAAAAACGCGTTTCTGATAAAATTGTTATTCTCGTCAGCGATGTTGCCAGCTTTTTACTTTATTCCATGTTCTCTTGAGCACTTTACATAATAAACTGAAACCAATATACATTTCAAAGAGCTGAGCTAGGAATCTGTGTACGCTGCTCATACTGCTTATACTAACACTTACACCACATGCCCCTGAAGACCAGAGACTCTCTATGAAGTCGTGAAGCCGTATTGCTCTGCACCTATTTAATATATTAGGTGTAAGGCTTCTACGTTTCAAGCACTGTGTGGCACATTTGGATGATCACACTTGTGGATTTGGGATTTTTTTTTCAAAAGATAGGGCTGTTTCAAAGGCTGCTGAAAATCTGAGTATGAACACGTGGTACTGTTTCCATGAAGCAATATCTAGTTGATTGTAGAAAACCCGGGTCGCTTAACCCTAAAACTGATGTTCTTTTTTCAGCATAAAAAAAATCTTATTTAAATTATTTATAATTTCACAACCATTCCAGGCTGCGCCTGGGATCTAGAGAGGCTGTTGCACAAGACCAGATGTGCAGGATGATCCACACACACGCTTGTCCGCCAACGCAGCGGTTGTCTTGATTCCTAGTGTATAATATAATATCTGTGGTATTTCCACATACTGTATTCCTCTAACCGTGATTAATAACCCTTTCATGGTTCTTTAGTTCAGCACATAATTTTATAATACATCTCCTTGTTTGACTCTGCAGCCACACGCCCCCCTGGAGGCTGCCACTCGGATGAGTTTCAGTGCCGCTTGGACGGCCTGTGCATCCCCATGCGCTGGCGCTGTGACGGTGAAAACGACTGCATAGACGACACCGATGAGAAGCACTGCGAGGGCGTCACACACACCTGCAACCCGTCTGCGCAGTTTGCCTGCAGGGACTCGGGTTAGTCGCCTTCACATGACTTACATTTCTAGTGTTTTTTAAGGTTGTTTACATTTTCATTTACAGTTTGTATTAAGCAAAGTAGCTAGTGTAAGTAAAAAGATTTTGTGCTTGGATGTGTATGAGGTGGTCATTTTTTTTTTTGTTTAAAATCCAAAATTCTTTAAAGATCTTTTTATCATAATGACCATGAAATAATATTTATAACATAAGGGCGAGAAAAGTAGATGATTGATGAACACTAGTGTTTGTTAGAAACATTTCTATCTATTATATGTACTCAGACTTTCATGTTGATTCAGAAAAGCAACACTTTACTCTCTCCTTTTTCTCGCCTGCACTTTTCTTCTCTCTCTCTCCCCCTCTCTCTCTCTCCCTGCAGCGAGGTGTATCAGTAAAGCGTGGGTGTGTGATGGAGACAGTGACTGTGAGGATAATTCTGATGAGGATAATTGCGAGGCGTTGTTGTGTAAACTCTCGCACCATGTTTGCGCCCATAACGATTCTATCTGCCTTCCTGCCGAAAAGCTGTGCGATGGCAAGGACGACTGTCCCGATGGCTCGGATGAGAAACTCTGTGGTAAGCACCTTCTCTCTCTCACACACACCACGTGATCAACATGTCAGCCGATGTCTTAGAATGGAATATTTGCTTCCTGAAGGCACAGCACATCTTGCTAGTTTTCACTAGATTTCCTTCGCTCTCCCTGCCACAGACCTGTGCTCATTGGATAATGGTGGCTGCAGCCATAACTGCACCATCGCCCCTGGCGAGGGCATCCTGTGCTCCTGCCCGACCGGGATGGAACTCGGCTCTGATAACAAGACTTGCCAGATCCAGAGCTTCTGTGCCAAGCACCTGAAGTGTAGCCAGCGCTGCATCCAGGAGAAAGCCACCGTCAAGTGTGCCTGCTACGAGGGCTGGGCTCTGGAACCGGACAACGAGAGCTGCAAGAGCACCGGTGAGAGAGAGTTTTGGAGTATAAGACAGAGAGCATGTGTGAGTGAGAGTGTGAGTTTAGAGTACTCGTGAAAGAGAGTGCGTCTGTGCGAGAGAGAGAGTTTTAGTTGATTAGAGAGTGTGTGTGTGTGTAGGTGAATGAGTGAATGTGTGTGTGTGTGAGAGTTAGTGTGCGAGAGAGAGAGAGAAAGTGTATGAGGGAGTGCAAGTGTGTTAGCGTGTGTGTGTGTGAGTGATTGCATATGAGAATGTTTGAGTGTTAGCATGTGTGTGTATGAGACACAGCATTTGTGAGTGTGTGAGAGTTTTAGAGTATCAGACTCTGAGATATAGAGAGATAGATAGAAAGTGATGCATTTTATATGTTCGTGAATGGAAATGCTCTGTATTCTTCGCATCACACTTCATTTCATTCAGTTTTGTTGAGCACTGTTAATGAGCACTGTCGCAAAGCTGCTTTACAGAGATCTGTAAATTCAGGATAGAAATTTGAATACATAAGCCAGTGTTGATGCAGAATACAATTGTGAGTAGAAGAAAGAACTTTTTTTTTAAACAGTTTTTCATAGACTACTAGATTTAAATGTTAAATCATTTTATTATGACAGTTGCATTTAGTGTTTTAGAGGCGTGAATTGTTTGACCAGCAGGGGGCTCACATCCCTTCCCCTTTTCCCATCCCCCTGCTCTCCAGCAGCTGAACAGAGTCACGATACTCTACACACAGAAACCCAGCTGTGTCCTGACTAATCTTATAACAGTGTTCCTGCGATTAAATAATTCTTTTGTTTATTCTGATTGAAAATGTTACACAAGTCGATTTCTTTTGAGAAAGGGTTAAATAACTAAGTAACTTTAATTCTAATGAATTACTTATTCAGTTACGATGAATTAAAAGTAAGAACAGGTCACGGTCAGCTGCTTACCAGAGCTTCAGAGCTGTACATCCCCATCAAAACAGTGACGTAATTGATTGTGAAATAATATCATCAATAAATAAATCATGAATGATAATAAATCATTAAATCACTCGGGTCTAAATGATAGTCTGGAACAGAGCCCGTGTACAATTACATTTGGCTGGGCCTCTTGTTCTTTCGTAATCTTGTCCAGTTCTTTTCAGAAAGTTCACATAAGAGTGTTTGCGTGGAACAATGACTGTTTTTCTTCAATTTTTTTCATTTATGAGACATCTAGGTGGAATGTTTGGATACGTACTCAGAGATGGATCAGGGAGAGGGGTGAATTTAGCTTGTAACGATTTCTAGGGCTTTGTTTCCTTGCCTCATGCCGCATCAGTGAAGTGACCGCGAATAGGAGCTTAGTCGCTGCTGGAGTTGGAAGAAGCTACGAGATTATAGTTTAGTGATAGTTTGGAGCTCTTCAGTATTAGAGCATTTACTGGGGTTTACTTTTAAATCGGCTTGAAACCTTGCTGTAACGAGGTGTTCTCTGCCTCCTCTAGACCCTTTCAAGCCCTTCATCATTTTCTCCAACCGGCACGAGATCCGTCGCATCGACCTGTACAAGGGCGAGTTCAGCGTTCTGGTGCCCAGCTTGAGGAACACCATTGCCCTGGACTTCCACCTCAACCAGAGCTCCCTCTACTGGACTGACGTGGTGGAGGACAAGATCTATCGCGGCAAACTGTCTGAAAATGGAGGTGAGAATATATCGATCGGTTGTATATGGTTATAATTATATTTCGTTGTATATTTTGTTGTAATATGTCGAATTTGCCGATTCTCAGATGCAAATTTAACTCGATCTCAACCATGGATCTTCTTTCTTAAAGAAGCTGTCTGTAGTTTTTAAAGCCTTCTGATATCTGATCCAGTTTCTTCTCTTATAACTGTGTATATTTTGTAACTTGACTTTTAAGGAGATGGAGCTTAGCAGCAGGGTTTCTATTGTGGGTGGAGCTAATTTCCGGCCCAGAAAATTCTAAACAGTAAAGCAACTAGCCAGATACAAAGAAGTATATTCTGTGAAGTTTAAATACATGTATATTTTTAATATGATCTAGATCATGTGGAGCATTTAAAAAAAAAACCCTAAAAAAAACAACTCTAAATGTTTGCTGTTACATTTAGGGGTCCAGGCACCAAAGGGGAAAAAAAAGCAATAGTAAGCTATATTTAATCATTTTAAATCACTTACTACTGTGAAGATTGGTGTACTATATTTTGCAGTTATTATGCAACCACAGCAGCTAAAAGTTGAAGCATTTCTGATATGATTGTTATATTCAGGACTAGAAGCAACTCAAACTGCACCTTTAAAACTCACCTTTCGCACTCTGCTGGGTGCACTTTTAACGTGGGTGCAAACGTTTGTGTCTGAAATAAAATTGGACTTTATTGTCATCGATATTATATGTACTTAGTGTCGCTGGTTGCTGTTAAAGACCTGAATAATAGCTCGAGGGGAAGAGAAGATTAAATCTGAGATAATAGGGTTTAGTCATTTAGCTGTAGGCTCTGTATGCGTCTGAACAGGACGGTCTTTGATGAAGCGTTTTCTTTTTCTTTTCTTTTTTTTTTTGCTTCATCTTTGCGGTTCTGTTGCGTGGGCAAATCCTTCATTTCAGTATATCTTAATCGTTGCTGCACTGTAACCATAAAGCATCCTGGGATTTTGTCTTTGTGCTGCATTTAGAGTACTTTACACAAGATATAAGCCAGTGTCAAGCGTACACACACACACACACACACACACACACACACACAATCCAAACCCACTATTGCAGCCAAAAGTGTTCAACTCTGATTTCAGATCCACCTCACAGCTAGTGGAAAAAGCAGTGCCAACATGGCTGCCAGCGAAGAAAGAAAGCAACAAAGAGCTTTTCTCCTCGACTTTCCGAGTGCAGAGGCCACCTTGTCTCCAGCTCCACAATAAACAGGCTGAGCACTGGCCTGGCCTCCTAATTGCTTGTGTGTGTGTGTGTGTGTGTGTGTGTGTGTGTGTGTGTGTGTGTGTGTGTGTAATGCTACACACACACTCTGCTACTCAGCCTGTGAGAAAGATAGCGCAGGACAATAGAATGCAAGGCTGAAGATGCTTTAAGCTCACTCGCCTCAGTGGTTACTGAGATCCAGAGCAGTGATAAAGCAGCGGCGCAGAGCTTCACTGTAGATCTGAGCTCTGTACACTTCTATATTTCTGTGAATGTATTTCTCATTTCTGATGGCTTTACTGAATTTACTGTAATTATTATCCCCATCATGTGTCAAGATGGTGTCCAAATGAAGTACAGCGGAACCTTGGCATACAAATGCCTGCCTTATGAATTTTCACCCTAAGAATTGAAATTTTGCAAGAAATTTGCATCGTTAAAAGAAGCATTTTCGGCGTACAAACAAACCGAACCGAATGCCGGCGAAGTTGTGCGTACGTCTGGGAACAGTTCAAAACCGTTCAAGCGAAGCGAGTTTACGGGGTTTTTTTCAGTCAGTGAAAGCTGTTTCGAAAGAGTCAACCCACCATGCCAATCTTGGCTTCGGCATGCATTCAAAAGCTTCGTGATTATTCGCACGTTTTCTTTGTTGACAGATTGGTGGCGTGGGTGGTCTGTTCTATTTTTAGTCCAAGCTTGGTGGCACGACTTCCTGTGAGGACTCTTGACATGGAATGCTTGGCTTGGGTCAGTTCTTTGTAAGCAGCCATACAGTTTACTTACGCTTTGTATTGTAATATTGGTCATATTTCTGGGCGGCTGGAACGCATTATCAGCATTTACATTATTTCTTATGGAAAAATTTGTTTCGCAATACAAATTTTCGCCTTAAGAATTCGTCTCCAGAAGTAAGTAAATGCGTGTGCTGAGGTTTCACTGTAAATAATATCCAAAAGAATTATGTGTTGGTTTTTGTATTGGAGCTGGCTGTCAGGTTGGAAGGCCAACGTTTTTTGCCTAGACCTTTATTATATTATATTAGAATAGATTAGATTATTATTCACACAGTGAATATGAATTCTCCATTTTGATTAGTCAGATGGTATTGATCAGTTTATGAACGATATTTCAAATAAGTCAAATCACAAGTTTACTTTAATATGCTCGATCTAATCGATCATTTCTGTAGTAACAATTACACAGTGGCTTGTTTAAGGCTTTTGAAGCACTCAAGTAATTTAAGTAATAATTATCTGATCAGGCAAAGAAAAATCAATTCTTTGATATAATAAAGCTCTCTGGAAGGAGGTTTCTTTAACATTTTCCGAAGGAATCACAAGTGTTAGTGTATTTAAACATTCCTGTTGCTTTAAAATGTCTTGTTTTGTTTGTAATAACTGCAAGAAAGAAAAGCGAGTCTGCTGAGGGAATTGATGTTTATAGCTGCTATAATATAAGTGTTAACAGGAACTAATTTGTTCTGCAGATCATCCACACCATTAAATATTGCTATAAATGTATAAAAAGCATAACATGGCTTTCTTTAATTAATAACAGTATCATGTAACAGCAAGTCCCGAGGTGTTTTATTTCCTTTTTTTTTTATGACTGTTTGTTATTATATTACACTGTAGGTCCTGTGTGTGAGATGACAAAATCGAAGCAAACGGTCACACCATCATTGTGCTCATGACAGCACTGTAAATAAATCTTATGGCGTATGTGCTGATATGTTTTTTTGTTTTTTTTCCTGTTTTGCAGCCTTAACCAGTTTTGAGGTCGTGATCCAGTATGGTCTGGCCACTCCAGAGGGTCTGGCTGTGGACTGGATTGCTGGAAATATCTACTGGGTGGAGAGCAACTTGGACCAGATCGAGGTGGCCAAGCTAGACGGTACCATGCGCACAACGCTGCTTGCCGGAGAAGTGGAACATCCGCGAGCCATCGCCCTTGACCCACGTGACGGGTGAGATATACACACACGTGCGCACACACACACACACTTCATATAGAATTATATATTTCCTGTGTATTTCCTGTATACATCTTCATATGTTACTCAGCAACAAACCTGGCATCCTTTCAACTTCGTTCATTCATTCTAATGAAGTGAAAAAAAAAAAATCAAAAGAAAACATTAAGGAAAATATTTCCAACTAAATACATTCACACCTGAGAAATGACCCAAAGTAATGAGATCTATTTAGCTCTGTGGATGGTTATTCCTGGACTAATAAATAACTTCTTTTTAACATCTGGATTTTAAAGCTTTTTGGTATATTTGCTATGTTATTAATAGTACCTCATATCTGTTTTTTTCTTCTCTCAGTATCTTGTTCTGGACAGACTGGGACGCAAGTTCTCCGCGAATCGAGGCCGCTTCCATGAGCGGTGATGGCCGGCGTACCATTCACAGAGAAACCGGAAGTGGAGGCTGGCCTAATGGGCTCACTGTTGACTACTTGGAACGCCGTATTCTCTGGATTGATGCTCGGTATATGTGATGCACCTAACATCAGTCGCAAAAACTTCCCTTATTAACTAAAGTATAGGAGGGTGATTTGATCAATAATACATTTTAGGATCATTTCAAGTCATTTTAAATTTAGAAGATCTGACTTCAGTAGTTCTTCAGAACTTACTGATAGAAAAATTTTAATATCTAATCACGATATACACTGAAACCTTTTGTAGGTCAGATGCCATCTACTCCGCCGCTTATGACGGTTCGGGTTTGATCGAGGTGCTACGGGGACATGAATACCTGTCGCACCCATTTGCCGTCACCATGTACGGAGGCGAGGTTTACTGGACAGACTGGCGCACTAACACACTGGCTAAAGCTAACAAGTGGACAGGGCACAACGTTACAGTGGTGCAGAGGACCAACACACAGCCGTTTGACCTGCAGGTCTATCATCCATCCAGACAGCCACAGGGTCAGTACTGCCAAAATAAATTTAAGTATTCTTCAACATTTGGGGCTACTATGTAGAAACTGAATGAATTGATAGTAACACCAGAAATGTAATTTAATTCCGTCCAAGCATTATACAACTCAGATTCCGAAGGTCAGTTGAATTAAATTGTCACTTCTATGAGTATCTCCCATCTTTCTGAAAAGTACCCCACTATGTAGGTATGCGTGTCCTGTGTCTAACATTCCTTTCAAACCCTGTCTCGCACAGTCACACGTGTATACACTTTTGTACACGCATGTATACACTTCAATTGAGGCGTGACTGACCTTTCCATGGCTTCATGAGCCTAGCATGTGTAAACCAAAGCTGTGGTATTTTTCTCACAGTCTGCTCGAAGTGTGAATGAGAAGGAGTCATGAATGAGAAGGTCATTTCACACTGCTGCTGGACCTTTTCTCAAGAGTTTTTCGATCAGGCCTGTTCTGCTCATTTACACAGAAAACCGGACAGATTTCCAGATTTCTACACGCCATCACTAGAAGCATGAAATCAGTAGAGATCGATAAGGATCAAATCACATACTTCCATTTTTGATGTGTTATGACATTACTTTTTCTCTAAAGTGTAATAACTACCTAAAGATTGTATAAAGATTTTAGATGTTGCACTCACAGTTTACAATATTACTGCCCCAATATAGTTTTAAAAATAATAAGGGAACCAAGTCAGACATGTACTATGCCAAAGGATCATCATGTTCAAGCACATGACACATATGTACTCGTAGTTGCTCACTAGCTAATAATAAAAACAACAGTGGCAATAACACTAACAGCTATGATGGTGGCTGCAGTAACTTTAATGACTGTAATGTTAATGAGAGCACTGATCATGGCAATAGCAGTAAAGTCAATAATTGGAAGGACAGAAACAATAATGATCATACCCATGATGGGATTAGCGGTAAAGACAATAATGGTAATGGTTTATTTATGATAAAGGACATATTTTCCGATTTCTTTCTGACCTTCTCATTGTGCTTTCCGTTTCAAGCTCCAAACCCCTGTGCTGCTAACGGCGGGAAGGGCCCATGCTCTCACCTTTGCCTCATCAACTACAACCAAACGTTCTCCTGCGCCTGCCCCCACCTCATGAAGCTGCAGGCAGACAAACACACCTGCTTTGGTAAGGCATCACGAAAGTCCTCTTACTGACATTAACAATCTCTGCATAGAGACAAACGCACATGTCAGCGTTTGTGCTGGCTGTGGGGAGTTATCTTTGTATTGTGGGAGTTGCTTGTTCTATTTACCACCACTCACACACACACACACACACACACACACACACACACACACAAGGTAAGCACAGATTGTGAATTAAATAGCTAATTTTGCTAATGCCTCAGAAACGTTGTCGATCAGTGTTTTCGGTTGTCGGGATCAGTGGTTTGTATTCCGCAGCATGGCCTGTTCTCTGTGCTGCACTGAGTCCGGGTCGCTGTTTAATATTCCGCAGTGTGGCAGCGGTGTCCTGCTACACTGAATCGGGAAGACTGTTTAGTATTCTGCAGGTGACCTGCGCTGCGGACTGCGCTGATCTCACATCAGTACTGAGTGTGTTACAGAGTGACCTGCAGTGTGCCTGTGTGAGGAGAAATCTGACCGAAATACACACTCACACTATCACATCATCTGTTATTAACACTGAGATTAAGCTATACACCCTGGATATATTTACACTACTATATTTAGATTGCTGTCTGTTTGCCTGTCTGTCTGTCTGTCTGTCTGTCTCTACTTCTCCCTTGGGTGTGTCTCCACACTGATCACTCTCTCGGACATGCTTTCTTTCTTTTTTGTTCTCTATTTGGCTGCCTGTCTTGTCTGTCTACAGTGGATATAAAAAAGTGTACACACCCCTGTTAAAATGGAAGGATTTTTGTGATCAGACATTATTTATCTTCATTTCTTTTTTACATCAGCTTTCTTTCTTTCTTTTCTTTCTATATCTATCTATCTATCTATCTATCTATCTATCTATCTATCTATCTATCTATCTATCTATCTATCTATCTATCTATCTATCTTCATTGTATCTTTCTTTGTTTTTGTTTTTCTTTGTTTGTTTCTTTCTTTGTTTGTTTCTTTCTCTCTGTTTCTTTCTTTCTTTCTTTCTTTCTTTCTTTCTTTCTTTCTTTTTCTTTGTTTCTCTCTTTGCTTCTTTCTTTCTTTCTTTGTTTCTTTTTGTTTTTGTTTCTTTCTTTCATTTTCTTTCTTTCTTTTTCTTTCTCTTTCTTTGTTTCTTTCTTCGTTTCTTTCTCTTTGTTTCTTTCTCTCTGTTTTTCTTTCTATCTTTCTTTGTTTCTTTGTTTTTCTCTCTTTGTTTCTTTCTTTGTTTCTTTCTTTCTTTCTTTCTTTCTTTCTTTCTTTCTTTCTTTCTTTCTTTCTTTCTTTTCTGTCCGTCTGTCTGTCTGTCTGTCTTATAAACCGTGCTGTCACGGTTTATTATAACTCAGAAGTGAAAGATGTGTGAAATGTTCATAACATGTCCCGATCTGTCCATCTGTGTTGGCTTTCATAAAGCCTCTCTCTTATTTCCTTGTGCTCAGAGTCTCGCCAGTTCTTACTCTACGCACGCCAGATCGAGATTAGAGGAGTGGACATCGAGAATCCATATTACAACTACATCATCTCCTTCACCGTGCCTGTGATTGATAACGTAACAGCAGTGGATTATGATGCCCAGGAGCAGCGCATCTACTGGTCCGATGTTCGCACGCAGATGATCAAACGAGCCTTCATTAACGGGACAGGGGTGGAGACTGTGGTGTCGGCCGGTATGAATCCGGCCTCTGATCATTTCAGCTTTTTTATTTATTTATTTTTAAATTTTTTATTTTTTTTTAAATCTTGACCTTCGCTCACTCTTTGCACTACAAGGAACTGAAGTCATTGTTGCTGTTTTAGATATACCTAATGCTCAAGGCTTGGCTGTAGACTGGGTGTCTAGGAACCTGTTCTGGACCAGCTATGATACGAGCAAGAAGCAGATCAACGTGGCCCGTCTGGATGGCTCCTTTAAGAACTCGGTCATCCACGGACTGGACAAACCACACTGCTTGGTGGTGCATCCCATGCTTGGGTCAGTGCTAGCTCTTTTCTTTCACTCTCTAATATGTAAGCATAATAAATTTCATCTAAATTTTAAATCCCAAGCTAGAACTGGTACAAAGATCCTAAGTTTTGACCCTATGACTTTCTTTCTACGTTTTATTTTCTTTCTATAGCTAGTTGAGTCACAGCAAAATTATTAATAAAGAATTTTTATGTAATTCTTCCAAAACCCAGTGATTCTTTTGTCCACCAGACAAATAAGAGTAAGTAAGAAATAGTGAGATGCCAATAAATAGTAAGTTTTTATAAAGAAACAGTGAAATTGCTTACATTTTTTCATCCAGATGTATTTATAAAAAATGAATTATTTATTAAAATTAATGATCAAAACTGTCCCCATGTGTATGCTCCATGTTGTGCTTGCCTGGAAGACTTAAAGCCACAATTTGCATAATTTAAAGTAAAAGTTCACCCAGGACACTTCAACACTAAAAAATCACTGTACTTTTTTCTGGTCTGCAGAACACACACTACCTCAGCTGATTTTTGCACAGCGTAGCTTGAAGAAAAAATTGTCCACATCTGCACTTAATTCTTATTAGACATATTGTTCTGCCACCGATTTATAGATAAATTCGAATTATGTTTAAATTTTATTTTCTTATGTTTACATACTGTACAGACATGCACTGTACAACAATGGATTATCGACTGCCCATGTCATAAAAATAGAATCGATAAGATTACTAAGAATAGAATTTAAATGATTTTATTACATTATGTTAGTTTGGTTATGTTTTTAAATTTTTTTATTTTTAATTTTTTTTCTTTCCTACCTGTGCATTTCTTTTTGTTGTTCTATTTTTAAGAGGTTTTATATTTATTATGTAGACACTGTAGTTGTGTATGTGATATAGATTTTAAAGGTGATGTGCATTAATATAGACAGTACAAAATACGATCATGGTGAGCATTGTGCGTTTGACTACGAGCTGTATTGTTCACTCGTTACATAAAAACTTTTCACTCAAAGTGTCTAAGCAAAGGTGGTGTGCTAGTAGTAGTTTTTAGACAGACTCAGGACTCACAGTAGAGATGCTTTGAGTGACCTAGCAATATTTTTACCACTCGGCATGTGCAACAGATGAAAAAAATCTCACTAGTGACCATGCCGAATCCCGAACTGAGCCCGGATATGTGATCTGCTTGCCCCAGACACCCAGGGTAGTAAATCTGTGCACCCCTGTAAATATTTCTGTACTTTGTAATGTGGAAAAACCACCTAAATACCATGAAGTGACAGCGTAACGTCCTCCTTTAACATGCCCTCTGCTCGGTTTTGTTGGTACTGGCATTGTTTGAAAACAGCATTTAAAAGGAGCAGATGCCTGAGCCATATGCTTTGTCTGTTTCCAAAGAAAACAAGTGGCTGAAATGACGTTGGGTCCTTTGAAGGAAAGGATGAAGGGATGGGATGAAGCTGTTTATTTGTGAAGAAAGTCTGGATCTTTGAAAAAGAGAGTCTGGATCTTTGAAGTTGCGAAGCAAAGGAGGGAGAGTTTTGCCACGGACTTTTTCTTGTTTGGCTTTTTTGAGGGTGGTTGTGGCGTTTGGGTTTACAGTTTGCAAATTACATTGATGGGACTTTGAGACACAGTTTTCAGAACCTCAGCTTTGTAAACAGTGCCAGTTGTAGTACGTGACGCATATGTGCAGGTTTTTCCATTGCAAGCAACAGTTATATACAGCTTAAAAAAATAGTAGGGACATCATGGCTCAAAATAAATATTTTGACCAATTTTTATAATATATTATTATATATTTTTATAATAATTATAATATTTATTATTAAATAAAAAATTTTAATTGTTCAAAAGTGCTTGTGTTACAGTAAGAGTGTATATGCATGTTTTCCTTTACGGTCTCGTAAAAAAATTTTCATGAACTGTGAAAGATTAATTTTATTTTCATGCGCTTGAATCACTTTACAGAAAATGAAACACCACTGAGATTCCGGAAAAATCTGTTAAATAAGGAATGCACACTAATGAGCTTTTGCACTTCAGCTTGCATGATGCTTAGCTGCTTAATTTTGCAACTTGCTGTTCTCTAGAAAGCTCTACTGGACAGATGGAGACAACGTCAGCATGGCCAACACAGACGGCAGCAACCGCTCGTTACTCTTCACCGGTCAGAAAGGCCCTGTGGGTGAGTAACTGATCTGAAAAAAATAAATAAATAAATATCTGTATATGTATACATACCTGTATATGTATGTATTCTTTTTTTTTTTTTTTTAAAGCGCATTATCTTTGTATTATCAATGTTTAGTTTCTACACTCTAGCTTTTCTTAGATTCTCAAATCATTTTGATGTGATGCTCATACACACAGCATTTCATGTACCAAAGAACAACACTACATTACACTGTACGCTGCTTTATCCTATGGACAAAAGTGTCAAAATATGAACTAAAATCTTTAATACGTTGCTTAATACAACAGAACTGCTGAATTCTCGAATCTGATTGGTCAGAAGGGTTTATTAAATTTCTAATTTTTTTTTTTACAGCACAGGTGTGTATGGTGACCGCTGCACATGACAAATAATTAAAATGTGTGTAATTTTAATTGTGTGTGATTTGGTCGGGTATTCTTCCAGGAGGATAATGTACACAGATCAGCCTTACTAATAAAACAATTGAAATAACACTGAAGTGGCATGAATAACATTTATCTTATTATAATGGCATCTGTCACAGGACGGGATACATTACGCAGCAAGTGAGCAATCACTGAGCAAGTGTTGGAAGCTTGAAAATTAGGCAAGAGTAAAGATCTGAATGATTTTGAAATAAAGCTGAATTGTGTTGTCTAGACAACTGGGTCAGGGGATCTCCAAAACAGCAGGTCTTGTGGGGTGTTTCTGGTATGCAGTGATTAGTACTTACAAAATAAGGTCTAATGAAGGAAGTCTGGTTAGTTTCCAGTGGTCACACTGCCCAAAAGCTAAAATCTAAACACACCAGTATTTTTCTCTAAATCGTCAGCTAGTCTTCACTGCATAATTCCTTCAATTGTGCCACAGTGAAACATAAGAGTCCTCTGTGGAGGTGGACGCAGCTAAATCCCTGCTCTTCACTGCTGTTTAACAGGGCTGTCTATCGACTTTGATGAAGGGAAGCTGTACTGGATCAGCTCAGGCAACAGCACAATAAATCGCTGCAATCTGGACGGCACAGGCCTGGAGATCATTGACAGTGTAAAGGGCAAACTCACCAGAGCCACTGCTCTCGCCATTATGGGTGACTACTACTTTAGTTCGTTTACCAGCAACTTTATTCTTTTGGAGTTTTTCTTTTAGGTGCTTGAAAATTCAACTGTATGTATCTGTCTTTCCAGGGGACAAGCTGTGGTGGGCCAACCAGGGCACAGACCAAGTAGGCACCTGTGACAAGAAGGATGGAGGCAACTGGAAGGTTCTTAGGAATGGCACGTCTCCGGTGATGCACATGAAGATCTACAATGAGACTGTCCAACAGAAAGGTGATTCTGTTTAATGTGGATCTGGTTTCTGTGTATTGTAATTTCTGAGCCAGAAAAAAAAAAACAATAAGGTGGGTCTCTGCTCAGAAAAAATTGGAAATTAATGGTTACTTGAGTTTTCCTTCATTTGGTCTTCTGCTGTTGTAGCAAGGCTGCATTCTCAGATGCTTTTCTGCTCACCATGGTTGCAAAGAGTGATCAGTTTGAGTTGCTGTAGTCTGTCTCTCAGCTTGAACCAGTCTGGCCATTGTTCATATCTTAAGTTTCTTCAAATTTTCCACCCATGTTTCTTATACCTGAAGCTCTTCACATCTGTCTGATTTCAGACATTGCACCAATGCCACCTGATTGGCTGATTAGATAACTGCATGAATGAGCAAGTTTACAGTTTGCTAGTGAATACTGGTATATGATGATCTACATCATTTCCAAGCAGGTATAGAACCATACCAGCTATAGAAATGAGGGGATTGTTAAGATGTTTCTTCAGGTACCCATCAATGCCTTTCTAGCAGACCTTGTATTTGAACTCAATATCTGTAACTGGCTGTACTAAATTTATAACCACTATTATTTTGTGTTGAAGGTACAAACTTGTGCACAAAGAACAACGGGGACTGTTCTCAGCTTTGCTTGCCCACTTCACCCACCAGCAGAGCCTGTATGTGCACGGCAGGCTACAACCTGAAGAGCGGCCAGCAGTCCTGTGAAGGTACGCGTCTCTCACTGTCTGACACCATACAGGCTGATGGTCTGTTATGTAATTTATGTGATGTACTGTACCATGTTATTTAACATTAAAACATTGTCCACAATCAGTGGGCAGATTAAAAACAACCAAAACCTGAAAGTATTTGAAATCTTGGTGGCTAAGCATGATTTGTTCAAGCTAGACATAAGCCTAATTTTGTTTGTGATCAGATACTGCTGATATTTCAGGCAGAGTGGAATCTTTATGCGCGCTTTTTTCTTTCGAGGAAGGAATCATTTTTCAGACTAAACTACTAGAATTAGACTTTTTATGAAGCTACATGGAAAAAGAAACATTTTTCAGCTTAGGAAGCCCCTACTTTCTTGCATGCGTGTCCTCAGTGACGTGAATCCTGTCTTGCTTTTTTTGCACGTAGGTATGGGCTCTTTCTTGCTGTACTCGGTGCACGAGGGCATCCGCGGAATTCCTCTGGACCCGCTTGACAAATCTGACGCCCTTGTGCCAGTGTCGGGAACCTCTCTGGCAGTGGGCATCGACTTTCATGCCGGTGAGTGCAAACATCTCATTTACAGCTCAAGTCTAAAACTTTTCCCAGACATGTCTTCATCCTGAATTGAGACTGCAGTTAATTTACGCTGCACTGATAGCAGATGCGGTCCAGAATGTCGAAAATGTTAAAAGTCTTTCCAGCAAGTTGTTTTGAATAGCTTGAGAGACTTGTTCATTTGATGCTGTGTATTGTGTGTGTGTGTGTGTGTGTGTGTAGAAAACGACACCATCTACTGGGTGGACATGGGTCTTAGCACCATCAGCCGAGCCAAAAGAGACCAGACATGGAGAGAAGATGTGGTTACTAACGGCATTGGACGTGTAGAGGGCATTGCTGTTGACTGGATTGCAGGTTAGGATGTCTTAAACACTCATAGTTTACACACAGCTCAGCATAAAAGCCAATAAATGTACAAGACTACACATTATTTATTATTACTACACATTATTTCTCTCTCTTGCTGGCAGCCCTGCCGGTTTTTTTGACAATGCTTTGTACTCTTTGCTGAAATTGTAGCAACACTAAAGCTTGGCATATCTAGCTGTCTATAATTGTTTGCTTTGCTTGATGGTGCATTATTACGCTGTGTAGGAAACATCTACTGGACAGACCAAGGATTCGACATGATCGAGGTGGCCAGACTCAATGGCTCCTTCCGCTACGTAGTCATCTCTCACGGTCTGGACAAACCCCGTGCCATCGCCGTCCATCCAGAGAAAGGGTGAGTGTGTGTGTCTGAGTGTGCCGAGAATTCTGCAATCTATAAACCTTTGTTTGTATTCGGCAATGGAGCATTATTACTGTGGAAATGTTTACACTGCAATAATGATTAGTGTCGGTACACTGCCTAGCGATAAAAGCACTCTATTGGATGTTTTCTTATCAGTTTTACATGTGATGGTGAATCCCTTTCTTGTATCTAAGGTACCTCTTCTGGACCGAGTGGGGTCAGTACCCACGCATCGAGAGGTCTCGACTAGACGGATCAGAAAGAGTAGTGCTGGTCAATGTCAGTATCAGCTGGCCCAATGGCATCTCCATTGATTATGAGGTTTGTATACAGACAATGTGATTTTTTTTTTTATGCACATTGTAGCACAATTATAGCACAACTGAAACAACCAGCAACATATCTCAAAGTCCTTCCTTTTTCTGTTAAAATATACCTTCACTCGCAAGCCGTAGCTTCGATTCTGGTTATGCTATGAGTAGTTAAAAAAAAGATCAGTGCAAATACAAAGCAACATAAATAAAATACATAGTGTTGCTAGGATGTATTAGGATTTCATTCATATTTTCCAACACACACTAAATTCACAATTCGTTATTATCCTAGGTCATTTTTTAAAATTTTTGGGTGCTTACAAAATGTTTTTTTTTTTTTTTTTTTTTTTTTTTATATATACAATAATTTAACAATTTAAAAAAAAAAAAAAAAAAACACTTTTCTGTCACTAAATACTATTAATACATTAATATTAATGAAATTTTCCTCTGGTTAATTTTGTTGTGTCCACCCAATTTTTAGGAAGGCCTGCTCTACTGGTGTGATGCTCGTACAGACAAAATTGAGCGTATTAATCTGGAGACCGGCGGGAACCGAGAGCTGGTTCTGGCAGTTCATAACATGGATATGTTTGCTGTGTCTGTGTTTGAGAACTACATCTACTGGAGTGACAGGTGAAACAATGTTGTTGCTGTCCGTGCATCCGAAAATGATTTGAACAGCTCAAAAGTTATGAGGACTTAAATTAACAAACTGTCTTCTGTATAATCCAGAACACATGCTAATGGCTCCATTAAGAGAGGAAATAAGAACAATGCCACTGATATGGTGTATCTAAGAAAAGGCATCGGTGTGCAGCTCAAGGATATTAAAGTCTTCAACCGAGCCAGACAGCAAGGTAGGACCCCTGTAGTAATGTGTAAAATGTACTTCAGAAGACAATTAATCAGTAACTGGATGCATTTTTTTTTGTTGTAAAGTTTCTAAACCAAATGAAATATTTAGAGTTCCCTTTAAGGCCTTAATATGTTTGCTCTTTGTTTAATGACTTGCTCTGCATCACAGGCACCAACATCTGTAAGGACAAAAATGGTGGCTGTGAGCAACTATGTCTATTCCGTGGCAACGGGGCACGCACCTGCGCCTGTGCCCATGGCATGCTAGCTGAAGACGGACGTGCCTGCCGCGACTATGACGGCTACCTGCTTTACTCTGAGCGCACTATCCTGAAGAGCATTCACCTGTCAGACGAAACCAACCTCAACGCACCCATCAAGCCTTTCGAGGACCCAGATCACATGAGGAATGTCATCGCTCTCACCTTTGACCACCGGGGTGGAGGCGGCAAAGGAGCCAACCGCATATTCTTTAGTGATATCCACTTCGGCAACATTCAGCAGATCAACGATGATGGCTCAGGACGCAAGAGCATTGTTGAAAGTAAGCGCATGTGTTTTAACCGTAGTTTAGAAGCGAGTTAGGACGCATCCACGTGAACATAATCATAAAAGGTAAAAGCAGAAAAGGTGATAAGATGGAACTACTGCTTGAACATTACACCTGAATACAAAGTGTTTACCTGATTCTTAGCTTAATTCACAGTTCCAAGTGTAGTTAAAAAAAAAAAAGATATATATAATAAATAAATAAATACGCAATACTAGTTTTATAAACAGAGCAAAGCAGCTATTTATGTCAGGAAGCAAACACGTAAATGCCATATTAGTTTGGAGTCTCAATATAAATGAAAAAACAATGTCATCACGGATATTAACACATTAAAAACATGACTCACTGATGGATAAATATAATGAAACCGATGTGGTCTCACATCTTTTATGGCTTGTTATAACAGCTGAAGTTATAGTTCCCTGCTTGACATCTTTACTTGGTTACTGTTTCAAAAAATCCACAAGATTCTTTACATATTAACACCAGATCAAGGTTTCAATAACAGTGTCTTTTGCTTCAGTTATGGAGGCGGGGTTTCCAGTTCTGCTGGGGTAAAGGGCTGTACAATGTCCCTGCTTCTCTCTGAACAACACACAAGCCAGCGCACCATACTGTCCCAACAGCGCATCTTGCCCACCAGCTCCCGGCGGAACTTCCGTGATACGAAAGCGTACAGCAGTGGGTTGATCATGGATGATGATGTGGCCATTAACCGTGCCACCAGTGCTAGAGAACGAAGCTTATTTGTGCTGTTGACACTCTTACCAATTCTGCAGAACATGACTATATAGGCAGGTAGCCAGCAGACCGTGAACACGACAACAAGCAAGGCTGTAGTTTGGGTCACCTGCTTCTGGTAGCGCTGCAACTGCAGAGCTTGCCCCTGCATGCTAGTCCTACGCAGAAAACTGTAGAGTTTTGCATACATGAGAATGATGACCAGTAGAGGCAGGACAAAGCTGAACAAGAAAAGGGCAGTGCTGTAGACCGCCTGGCTAATGTCATTAAGGAAGGCAAAGCAGTGTGTTGCAGCGTATGTGCCTAAGTGGCGGAAGGCAAATTGTGGAGCAGCCAATGCCATAGCCGGTGCCCAAAGCAGAACTGCTGTGACTTGAAGCCAGCGCTTCATCCTGGAGCGGTATGCCCAGGTTGGGTGTACCACTGTTAGATAGCGTGTTACTGCTAGTGCAGCTAGGGTGAAGGCACTAACAGTGTTACCTGCCACTCCAAGGAAGCTGACAGCTTTGCATAAGAAGCATCCAAAAGGCCAGTTGCCCAGAGCAATTGCAGCTGTGTGGAAAGGCAAAGAGAGTAGCAACAACATGTCTGAGGTGCTCAAGACCAATAGTAGTGTATCAGTCCCCTGAAAAGACCGAGATGCTGTCTTCTGCCTTCTGCTTACCAAGATGAAGATTACCAACGAGTGGCCAAGCAGTCCAATCACAATGATGACTGTGTCTAGTATGGGGACTAGCGTTTTCTGCATATCCCAGTCCATCTTTAGTAACCAGCTATGGCTGCCATTCAGTGCCTTTCTCCTCGAGCCATGATGTGTACTGAAGGTCTGATAACGCTGACTGTGAGGGACTGCACAGTGACATGATGTTGCCACTCCTCCCACCACTTGGGCTGAGCTGTTCAAGACCATGTCTTATCAACACCCTCGCTATCCACCAACCTGCACACACCCACTCACACTGAACCAATAACTAGAGCTTCAGCCTGAGCGTAATGAGTCTCTACATTTATTAGAAACTGAGAGATAAGTCACACTCAGCACTGACACCTGCTTGATCGTCAAAGGCCACTTTGCTCCTTAGAGTGATGAGCTGTTTTATAGTCCTTGTTTTTTGCTTGGGAAGGAAAATTTGGGGATTTGCAAGCAGAGCTTCTTGCAATTTCCAGTCACCAAATACACCATTCAGCTTTTTTTCTAGTCTTCTTAAAGCTGTTAAATGTGATTTGGTGGATGTCACAGATCACTGGATCTTGGATTGGTGATGTCCAGAAACAGCTCTGAAAACAGCCAGTGCTGCTTGTGGGCTGGTATTGGTTTTGTGAAACCAGTCAAGTGTGCAGAATACAGCTTTTCAAGGCCAGGTTCCTGCTGGGCTATAGTGAGAACAATCAATTTTGCTCCACCCTGACGGTCATCTATGTTGTCGATATAAAGCCTCTTCAGGACTATTATTTCTTATCTGTGCACTGGAATTCCAGAACATGGTTGAAAAACAAAATGATAGTCTAATTTTGTGGTGCTGCTTATAAAAAGAACAGATCCTCTGTCTATTTGGCAAATGAAACTACTTCATCACAGAAGCCTCCTTGAAAGGGGCATCTCTTCGTCTTGAAAGGTTAAGTCCCCTTTGTCTCGGAAGATGGAGTATCTCCGTTTCCTTTGTCTCGAAGGTTGGAGTATCTCTGTCTGCTTCGTCTCAAAAGATGGATTATCTCTGTCTTTCATCTTGAAAGATGGAGTATCTTCATACCCTTCATCTCGAAAGGTGGAGTATTTCGGTCTCATTTGTCTTGAAAGGTGGAGTATCTCGGTCTCATTTGTCTTGAAAGGTGGAGTATCTCTGTCCGAGGTTCTTTCTATGGACAGTTTGGAGACAGGCTTTGTCCCTGCAGAGTGATTGGTTGAACTTCTCACCCTGTCCTCTGCTGTCAAGTCAAGAACCTTTTTTGTCATTTCAACCACATATAGCTGACGCAGTACATAGTGAACTGAAACTATTTCTCCAGGACCCTGGTGCTACATAAACAACATACAACACATAGTTACAAGAACAACGGTTGAAGTGTAGTGCAAATAGAAGTAGTGCAAACAAGTAGTAAACATTATACATGATGCAGAGATGCAACAAATTGGAAGGTTGATTTGTATCTTGATTTGATTGGTAGCAGCTGATTTAACACCAAACTTTGGTGCCTTCACATGAGATTTTTTGACCTGCCCTGCCCAGGCCATGTACTTGATTTGCTTCCTCATACAATCTCCATGTTTGTTTGGTTTTTTTTTTGGCTTTGACTTGTCTTTTCATGGTTGGTTAATCACAGTCATGGTCCTCCATCTAAGTGACGTCAGCAGATAAGGACTGAGATATGGCACAGTCCTCACTCATAAAACCTTTATGGCTGGAGTTAATTCTTCATTTATTAACCAGTGGAGACACTGTGCCTTAAGAATGTTAGCAGCTCTATGGGACTATTTATTATTAAGGGAACACAATAAAAAAAATTGTCTTATTAATTCTTTGAGCGTTGTAGCAGTGTTTTATTCTGAAGCAGAGTCAGACTTGTATATAGGGATCACTTGACAACAGGGTGTGTGTGCACAGGCAAATCATCCATGAAATGACTTCTGTACACACACACACACACACAATGCAAACAGCACCAGCACACACGTACTAATAGAGGCATGCTGGCTGCTGAAGGCTCTGCACGGCAAATAGTGCTAAATAAAATGTTTTTGTCCCTGGGCAAAGCAATAGTCGTTTACACAAAGCAAGAGATGAATGTCATAGTGGTGGATAATTTACCAGAACATAAATTTGAAGTTCACAGTATGCTATCCAACCATCACTTTATTTAATTATAAAGTTATTACTGTCATTTGCTTTCATTGTATTGGCTTTCACTGCATGTTCCCTTCTTTATATCAGCTCTGTCATGTTGTTTTTCCTCTAAGATGTGGGCTCAGTGGAAGGCTTGGCATATCACAGGGGTTGGGATACACTCTACTGGACCAGTTACACCACCTCCACCATTACACGTCACACAGTGGACCAGACACGCAGTGGAGCCTTCAACAGGGAGACGGTGGTCACCATGTCCGGAGATGACCACCCCAGAGCCTTTGCTTTAGACGAGTGCCAAGGGTGAGGAATCTGCACCAGTGTAGATCCTTGCCAGCTTGGATCTGTATTGAACTGGTCTTTTAAAGCTTCCAGTTCTATAATCAGTATGTAGAGGATATATGGCCTAACTGGGGAACCTAAATTAGATCTAAGTTTTGTTTTTCATATGTCAAGATAGCAATGTTTACATGCAACTTTATCCTCGATTACAAATCGTACAAATCTGTGTGTAAGCATATCAGTACTTCCTTATTTCAGCTTGATGTTCTGGACGAACTGGAACGAGCTAGCTCCCAGCATCATGCGCTCATCTCTGGCAGGGGCTAACGTTTTGGTGATTGTGGGTAACAGCATTCGCACGCCCAACGGCCTTGCTATAGACCATCGTGCTGAGAAGCTTTATTTCTCTGATGCCACGCTGGATAAGATCGAACGTTGCGAGTACGACGGCTCCAACCGCTTTGTGAGTGCTCCTGTGTATCTGTGTGTATGAGTGTACTTTAGAAATGAGAAGGAGGAGAACAAAAAAAAACAAGTAAAAACTTACATTTGTTTAAGTACATTCATAATATTCTTGTGTGTTCATATGTGTATAGGTGGTCTTGAAGAACGAGCCTGTGCACCCTTTTGGCCTGGCTGTGTATGGTGAGTACATCTTCTGGACAGACTGGGTGCGCAGAGCCGTTCTCAGAGCTGACAAATTCGGCAGAGACATGAAAGTGCTGCGCGCTGACATTCCCCAGCAGCCCATGGGCATTATTGCCGTGGCAAAGGACACCAACAGCTGTGCGTTTCATCAAACACTAATTCAAATATTAATAGTGTAAAAGCTGACTGGGATTGAAGCTGATCTTTACTCTGTGTGGTGCACAGGTGAATTCTCTCCATGTCACACCAATAACGGCGGCTGCGAGGATCTGTGTCTGCTCACCTCCGAGGGCCGGGTCAACTGCAGCTGCCGTGGAGACCGCAAACTGGTGGAGGGCAACGTGTGTGTTGGTGAGGCAAACTCACACACAAATAATCATACTTATTTCTCAGTGCACATTAAAAAGCAGTCCAAGCAGACCATGGCACTCTAGTTTCAGTGCAAATGTTTACGTTTTCTCCCAGCTGAGAACACCACATGCCACAGCGTGGATGAGTTTGAGTGCGGAAACGGTGACTGCATCAACTACAGCCTGACATGCGACGGTCGTGCTCACTGCAAAGACAAATCCGACGAGAAGCCATCCTACTGCTGTAAGTGCCGTGTATCTTTCTCTCTCTGGCTTGCGTTTAAACTTTAAACATCCTTTACGTACCGTGTAATTGACACTTGCTCATTGATGTGTTGCTGGTGTTGATGCGTTTGCTGCAGCTAATCGCGGCTGTAAGAAGGGTTACAGACGCTGCCTCAACGGACGCTGCATCAAGCACAGTTCCTGGTGCGACGGCACAGACGACTGTGGAGACCGCTCAGACGAGCGGCCCTGCAACAGTAAGTATAGAGGGGAGTGTGTGTAAGGCTGGAGCATTAGTATGGCATTCTAATGTTAATATATATTGGTACATAGTGACTTCTCTCAGTCTTTATCGAAATTGCATTGCGTAAACGAGGTAGAACTCCTCATCCTCACATGACGTATGTGTGTGTCTGCACTTCCTCAGTGACCCTGTGCAATGCGTCCGAGTTCCAGTGTAAGGACGGTTCCTGCATCAGCAACTCATCCCGCTGTAACCAGGTGGTAGACTGTGAGGATGCCAGTGATGAAATGAATTGCAGTAAGTATTTCTCCTTGTTCCATAAAAAGATGCTTCAAAAATAACTACATTTTTAACCTATAACCAAAGTGTAGTGTTTGATAACTAGAGCACTCTCTTCTCTTTTATACTATACCATTATTCAGAATGGATTATATAGCTTCAGGAGATCATCAAGATATGCCGGAAGAAAAATATTTATTCATGAATATTTCATCCTTTTCCTCAGGTCCAACCGATTGCCATAGCTTCTACCTGTTAGGAGTTAAAGGTGTGACCTTCCAGAAATGTGAATACACCACACTGTGCTACGCGCCTTCCTGGCAGTGTGACGGCTCGAATGACTGTGGAGACTTTTCTGATGAGAGGAACTGCCCAGGTCAGACACGCATACCTAAATACTCCTCGCACACACACTATAACCCAGAACAGACATTTAGTCATTTCTGGATTCAACGTTTCCATTACAGAGAAGAGGAAGCTGAAATGTCCCGTGAACTTCTTTGCCTGTCCCAGTGGCCGCTGCATTCCCATGAGCTGGACTTGCGACAAAGAGAACGACTGTGAAAATGGAACAGATGAGACCCATTGTGGTTAGTAGCGAGCCTTGAACCCGAGCCCGTACAACTGTAGCTTGCTCTTAAAGGCATATGATTTGAGTTTCTGCTTCGGTTTCACGTGCTGTCGTTTCCTCTTATTTATAGATAAGTTTTGCTCACCAACACAGTTTGAGTGCGGGAATCACCGCTGTATCTCCAGCTCCTGGGTGTGTGACGGGACCGACGACTGTGGAGACGGCACAGATGAGGGCAGCCGATGCAGTGAGTCATAATAGCTGTGGGTGTGGGTGGTGATGTCAGGGGGAAGGGGGGTATGAATGGTGGGGTTGTTTCCAGCTGGGTAGTGTCCGTTTTAACAAAGTAGAGAGAGAGAAAAACATCCAACAAAAAATCCCGCACTAATACAGATGCTTGGAAATTCGTCTTTTGAAACAGATTATTAATTATACTTTGTTGTACCATGGCATAAGTGAAGGATGGACTGTTATAAAATTCACAACAGTGTGTGTAACAATAACTGGATAAAAAGTACTAGTTGTCATTGTTCAAATAAGATAAGAAATTGTCATCGTGACATAACAGCAATGAAAAAGTACTTGAAGTTAGCAAACGTCTAGTTGTTTCAAACGCCCTGAATGATCTTCAAAACTTTTGTCCACTCACTCAAGGACCTGGATATTTTTCCGCTTCACATTTTATACAATGTCATGTCCAGGTTCGAAGACATGCAGTCCCGAAGCCTTCCACTGCCCCGGCTCCCACTGCGTGCCCCAGCGCTGGAAGTGTGACGGGGACAAAGACTGTCCAGATGGTGCTGATGAGGGAGTGCAGGCTGGCTGCAGTAAGTGTCCACTCACAAGTCCTTTTCGTCATTGACCTATTTTTTTTTTAAATTTAAAAAAAAAATTTTTTTTCTGTTCTCACTTCTTGTTGTTTCTCATTGTAGCAAACAACAAGACCTGCGATGCCATGGAGTTCCAGTGCCAGAATAAGCAGTGCATCCCCAAGCATTTCGTGTGCGATCACGACATGGACTGCCGTGACGGCTCTGACGAGTCTCTCGAATGTGGTGAGTGTGTCCGTGTGCATCCTCATTGTCCTTGTCCCAGTCCGGATCTGCGTGCTTTGAGTTCTTGAGAGTGCAGGACTCGAAGCACATGTCCTGTCCTCCGAACTTTAGGAATACATACATTCTCATGCACACATTGTTTTGTGTGCTTCGGTAGTGTCTACTCTCTTAGGAAGAAGTTAAGTTTAGACATTTTTAATGAGCTGTTGTGATGTCACCTTCAATTTTGTAACAGAATACCCCACGTGTGGTCTCAACGATTTCCGCTGTGATAATGGCCAGTGCCTAAAGCAGAAGAGTTGGGAGTGCGACGGCGAGTTCGACTGTCATGACCACTCGGATGAAGCCCCAAAGAACCTTCGCTGCACAGAGCCAGGTATTAACAACAAACACGAAGATGGTCCTAACTTTAACTTAGTCTGAAGTCCTTGATCTCACATTTATATGCACCCATTCTAATATGTTAGTGTTTCTATAACAATTTTTATTTTAATTTTATTGTTACTATAACAGCTTAGTTATTTTTTTTCTCCTATACATTACATAATCACCACAGACACTATTCGTTTCTATTGTTCCTGCTGTCATATCTGTGTGAAAATGGAAAGCACAGGGTTATACATGAAACCATAAAAGCTCTTGTTCTTAAACTCCCTGGCTCGGAGCCAGCTGTGCAATGCAGTGCATGAGCTTGATGAAGGGGTTGATGGCGGCCAGTTTGCCGCCTCATTAACGTCGCCCCTGCCTGGAGAGATTGACCGCTTCGTCGAGCACCTGGGACGTGATGGCCCTGTCCTTTCGCTTCTTTAGGTAGTGAGGAATGAGGAGGTAGCGGTGGTGAAGTACCTCTGCACTTAAAATGGGATTTTAAAGCTTAAACGCATCTCGGATGGCTGATTCCTATGATATAAAGTAGCATTTGGGCATTTGTTTCATCATCACTTGATGTTTATTTATTTTTTTTTTTTATTGAGAATTCTCAGTACTTCTGTGAAAAATGAATTTGTATAAGCTCAGTTGGAGAATAGCTAATAACTAAAACATGACCAAGTCTGATAATATACAGGGTTACGTTTGAATGGTTTACAATTTTCACGTTGAGAGGAAAATCGACAATGATTCAGTCTTTTTAAATCATTCACCTCTGTATCGTAGCCATTTTTTTGCGATGCTAGCAGGCTTCACAATCGGAAAGCACAAATGATTTCATACTTCATGATAATGAATTGGTTATCTCTCTCTGAATCGGTTACGTCGTATTGACAACTTCCTGTGAGCCTTACCTTAGCTACACATCTTGAATCAGTGATTCGCTTCTGTCCCTATCGATGATTTGCTCTTCTCCTGTTCACCGCTCAGTGATTAAATCAGCTAATCTTTCAGTTATAAGTGAAATTTCAAATCCACTGATGCTGTTTGGGATCACTGGATCCAGTAAGTAGATTTCCAGCATACTATTACATCCGATACTAATCTGTTAGAATGGATGTTAAAAATTATTATTTTTTAAACAGTGACCTTTCAAGTGTATTGTAAAATAATACACACTTGTAATGAAATGGCCCAGTGTCTGTTTCTCCTATACATCACATCACTCAAGCTTTACTGTTGTCTGCTTTGAAGGCAGCATGACCAGCTGCGCATTTGGGCAAACTGAATGAATCAGTGGAAGAATCAGAATGAATCGTTTAACCTGAACGGCACCAAATGATTCGAGTCGCTGGGGAGACTCGTGAAATTTCAAACTCTATTCAGTGGTATTTTGAACCTTAAAGCAGTTCGATTCAGAATTATTTACTGATGCAGGTTGTGGGGTGAGAGAAATATGGCGCTGTCCAGTCCTGAAGAGAACGAGAGAAAAGCCCTGACTAGCCTCATCAAATTTGTTACAGCTTTAAAGATACAAGATATAAATGATGCCTTGTTTTGACTTGGACTTACAGTAACTTAAAAAAAATGGACAAATTCTGAATAATTGACTCTTGTTATAATCATAGATTAGACTTTTAGAGAGTAAAAGTGTAATTCTGATCATCTTTGTGTGTGTGTACGTTCACAGAGAAGCACTGTAACGACTCAGCACATCTGTGCAACAACGGGAAGTGTGTGAGCGAGGATGCGCTATGCGACTGGAAAGACGACTGCGGCGACGGCTCAGACGAGCACAACTGCTTCGTCAACGAGTGTCTCAACAACAAGCTCAGTGGCTGCACACAGCTCTGTGAGGACCTGAAGATTGGATACAAGGTGTGTGTGTGTGTGTGTGATGACGGAGATGGTGGCATTTGTGATGACGGAGATGGTGGCGTTTGTGATGACGGAGATGGTGGCATTTGTATTGATAGAGATGGTGGCGTTTGTGATGGTGGTGTTTGTGATGGTGATTCTGGTGTTTGTCATGACGGTGATGCTGGTGTTTGTCATGACGGTGATGCTGGTGTTTGTCATGATGGAGATGCTGGTGTCTGTCATGACGGAGATGCTGGTGTCTGTCATGACGGAGATGCTGGTGTCTGTCATGACGGAGATGCTGGTGTTTGTGATTGTCATTTTAATGGTGATTGATGGTTGTGATGTTTCTGGTATTTCTGAGGTTAATGGAGATGATGAGGTTAGTGATGTTAATTGAGATTTTGTTGATTGTGATCTTAGTGATGTTAGTGATTATGATTATCGTGATCTTTGTGGTGATGATGGTGTTGGTTATATTATTGGTGATGTTGGTCTTTGTGATGGTGATTGTGGTGGGGGTGTTTGATGGTGTTTGTGATGTCTAGCCTCATGATTATGATGTTTGTGATAGCGATGTTAATGGTGATTGTGGTGGTGGTGTTAATTGTGATTGTGGTGTTTGTGATGATAATGGAAATGATTGGCGGTGGGGGTGTTTGCATTGGTGGTGGTTGATGTTAATGGTGATTGTGGTGTTTGTGATCATGGAGATGATGGTGATGGTGGTGTTTGTGATCATGGAGATGATAGTGATGGTGGTATTTGTGATTTTAATGGATATGATAGTGAGGATGGTGTTTGTGATAATGGAGATGATGTCATCGATGAAGGTGTTTGTGATGTTAATGGAGATGTTGATGTTAGTAATGTTTCTGATGATTCTGATTGTGATGTTTGATGTGGTGATGTTTGTAATGTTCATGGTGATGGTGGAGATGTGTAGTGATTTTGAGTGAGCAAGCCGTATGTTGAGAGTTTTATTGATTTAATAATTTGTTCTGTTGTTCATCAGTGCCGCTGCGAGCCCGGATTCCGTCTGAAAAATGATGGCAAGACATGTATGGATGTGGACGAGTGCACCACGACGTACCCTTGTTCACAGCGTTGTGTCAACAGCTACGGCAGCTTCCACTGCTTCTGCGTGGAAGGTTATGCAGTGCATGCTAACGACTCGACACGCTGCAAGTCCTCTTCTGGTATGAACAGAACACTCTCTCTCTCTCTCTCTCTCACTCTCACTCTCACACTTGCTTGTTGAGCATATATTGTGAACACTAATTGGCTCGGCTGGATGTTTCTTTACATAGATGAGGAAGCTTTTCTGCTCTTTGCCAACCGCTACTACTTGAGGAAGCTCAACCTAGATGGCAGCAATTACACCCTCATCAAACAGGTAAGAGTGTAAATATAAAGTGTGTAAAATGTCATTGAAAGTCCTATATTTATCGTAAAAACCTACATCTCAGGGTTTCTTTAAATAAGTAAAGTGTGTTTTCTTTTTGATATATTTTTGTGTGTAACAGGGTTTGAACAATGCTGTGGCCTTGGACTATCACTATGCAGAGCAGATGATCTACTGGACAGACGTGACCACACAGGCCAGCATGATCCGCCGCATGCACATGAACGGCAGTAACGTTGAGGTGTGTTTAAGGTTCCGGATATCCAGCGATACCTACGGAATCTTTGTGTGATTCATGGTTATATGCAATCCTGCAATGTCTTTGTTGTAGGTGCTGCACCGGACGTCTTTGAGCAACCCGGACGGTCTGGCGGTGGACTGGGTTGGAGGAAACCTGTACTGGTGCGATAAAGGCCGAGACACCATCGAGGTCTCCAAGTTGAACGGGGCATACAGGAGCATGCTGGTCAACAGCGGTCTGAGGGAGCCACGGGCCGTGGCTGTGGATGTACGCAACGGGTAAGAGCTCGCACACACTCAAAGATAAATAAGAGGATCTGGTAAGATTTTATGTCCTGATTTTTTTTTAAACATGAAAGTGGTCAATTCAGTGTTCACAGTAATGGTTTTGCTGCTAATATACATGTCCATGTTTTAATTTAAACGTGTGTGTGCACAGATATTTGTACTGGTCAGACTGGGGAGACGTGCCTCACATTGGCCGTATTGGAATGGACGGCACGGACCGCAGCGTCATCATCAAGGACAAGATCACTTGGCCCAATGGCCTCACACTGGACTTTATCAACGACCGAATCTACTGGGCCGACGCTCGCGAGGATTACATCGCCTTCACTAGCCTCGACGGCTCCAACAGGCACATTGGTACAGAATCTCTCTTTTCTTTACTTCTCATTCTTTTCTCTCTGTGTAGATAGATGTCCATCTCTACCTCTTTATCTCTGTCTTATCTTTTTTCTTTCTGTTCTTTTGTTCTTTTTCTATCCCATTGCCCTCTTTAATTTTTACTCTTTCTGTCTTTCTTCTCCATCTATTCTGTCTGTCTACTTCCTGTCTGTTTTTTTCTTCTCTGTCTGTCTTAATCATTTCTCTCTCTGTACATCTGTTTCTCAGTTTCTTCTGTTCTTTTTCTCTCTACCATTTGTAGTTTTCTAGTCTTCTTTCATATATCTACCCACATCTCTCTCTCTCTCTCTCTCTCCCTCTCCTCTCACTTTCTATTTATTTCTCTGTGATGTGCACATGGAGAGGGAATTGTTTTAAAACAAATATGATATTCTGACCTTAAATCAAAGACAGTAGTATGATTAAAAAAAAAAAATCAAAACCAGTATCACCACATTGCTCACTATAGAGTTAAAGCGTGTGTAATAGTGCGATGGGAGAAGGAATGTAGGTTGTGTAGCTCAGCTTGTGTCTTGTGTACATGTTGCCTTCCACACAGTGTTGAATCACGACATCCCACACATCTTCGCCATGACTCTGTTTGAGGATTACATCTACTGGACCGACTGGGAGACCAAGTCCATCAACAGAGCTCACAAAACACTGGGCACCAACAAGACCATGCTGATCAGCACGCTGCACAGGCCTATGGATATCCACATCTACCATCCATACAGACAGCCTGCTGGTGAGGACACACTCACACACACACACACACACACACACACCCCTACCTACCTCCCTACCAGCCAGATTCATACAAAACTCATTATGCAGATCTATCCTAAAGAAAGCCGGAGTATTATGGGAAGCACACAATTAACTCCTCATAATTCATTGTATCATTCAAATTTTTTTTAAATAATTTTTATCCTTTTCTTATTATCTGCATCAAGTTAAAAAAAAAAAAAGAGAGAAAGAGAGACTCCAAATTGATGTACAGCAACCAGCCATAACATTAAAACCACTGACGTGTGAAGTGAATAACAATGGTGATTATTTTGTTACTGTGCCATCAATCAAGGGGTGGGATATGTTAGTCAGCAAATGAACAGTCATTTCCCGAAGTTGATGTGTTGGGAGCAGGAAAAATGGACAAGTGTAAGAGATAAATTGTGATGCCTAGACAACTGGATCAAAGCATCGTCAGGACTAAGTCTTGTTGGGTGTTACTGGGATATGCAGTGGTCAGTACTTACGAAAAGTTGCTCTGAGGAAGGACAACCGGTGACCCATGACAGGGTCATGGCCTCATGAGGCTCATCGATGCACATTGGGATTGAAGGTTAATCCAATCTAATCCGATCCCACAGAAGAGCTAGTGTAGGATAAAGGTTAACGCTGGCTCTGATAGAAAGGTGACCATATCCCACGTCTGGTCAGGTGCCTTTTTCAGTGAGATAATCCGTGTCAATGGTTTTAATGTTATGCTTGATCTGTATGTCTGATCAGATAAATCTACAGCTCTTTCTCGTATAAATAAGGGTGTGGTTCTGTGAACGGGTTCTTCACCTCAGGATTCAGTTGTGTCTTCTGATCTCCAGTCAGCATATACCTCAACAGCGTAACGAGAAACAGCTTTTCTTCTGTTTGCAGTGGAGAATCACCCGTGTCAGGTGGATAACGGAGGATGCAGTAACTTGTGTTTGTTGTCCCCTGGAGGAGGTTACAAGTGTGCCTGCCCCACTAACTTCTACCTGGCTGCAGATGGAAAGCAGTGCCTGTCTAACTGCACAGCGAGCCAGGTGTGTGTGCTACTGAAAAAACAAGTAATAGTAAAATATTCTATTGCTACAGAATGACTGTGCAGATTTGTATTCCTTTATTGGGCAGAACCCGTGTCATGAAATCTTGAAATCTTGAAGGATAGAGTGGTTTGTATAACCATAGCTTACACTCAGAATCTCAGTCAGCGAATTGAGTTCGTCAGTTAAATGTATCTAAAATCTTTTGTATTCATGCATTTCAAGTTGAGGTTTCTTCCCTATTTCGTCTCAGTTTTTCCTCGTCACTATCACTATCTGTCTTTCTCATTAACATCTTTGAAAATTTCTCCCCAGTCAAAATATCCAGTCTGTATTAAGGGTTTGTTCCCCAAATGTTGTTTACACCTTCACATTTTTGTGAACTTTAACATATTTTAATCATCTTTTAAATACATTGTTGCTTCTCTAGATAAACTGTCAGATGACTATTATTGGGTAAAAAGAAATATTAAAAAATATTAGAAAAATATTCTTATTATTATTTTACAACATGTTGCTCATGTTAGTTATGCCAGTTGAGTAAAGAAAGAGGTAATCAGATGACTGTGTGTGTGTGTTCACAGTTTGTGTGTAAGAATGATAAGTGCATCCCCTTCTGGTGGAAGTGTGACACTGAAGATGACTGTGGAGATCGCTCAGATGAACCTGCTGACTGTCGTGAGTAAAGTCTTTCAGATGTCTGACCAATATGAGAGAGACAACCTGAGAGAGGCAGGCATATAAGCGGGTAATTGGAGAGAGAGAGAGAGAGAGAGAGATAGGGAAACGGTCAGACATGCATGGACTGTGCAAACAGTGAGGGAGACAAATGACCAAACAGAAAGATGAATCGTTGGACACCTAGAGAGTGACGGACTGTGTGACGAACAGACAGAGAAGGAGGGAGTGATGGACAGATAAACAGGGAGCAAATGAGAGAGAGGGAGAGACCATGAGCGGAAGACAAGTTGAGAAGGAGAGATGAAGGGACAGAAGGACAGAAAGCATCAGATGGGACCGGCAGAGACAGATGGATGAACAGACAGAGAGAAAGATGGCCAAAACTAAAATGGGTATTAAAAGAAAAAAAAAGGCAGACTTTCAGAAAGCAGACACCTGTTCACGGTAGAAAACATCGCCCTAGAGCACTTGTTACACTGTGATTACTTAGGAGTGAAAATCTGCCTCAGGAAAGTTTGAATGCATAAAGAGCTCTGTGTGCTTTTTGTTTTTGTGCAATCAAGGAAAAAAAAATTCACAATTGACAACAAAGAAAACATTTTTAAATTTGGTGTAAAATCTTTGCTAGAGAGATGGAACTGTCTGTACTCATCTCTACCATCAGAGATATAAAGCAGGGACAAGTTCCTGGACAAGTACAGACTGAGTAAGCACAGTGTCAACGTGGCAACAGAAACCTAATCAGACCGTAGAAAGACAGAGAGAGATGGACAGAACGTGAGAGACATGGATTGATGGACAAGGTTCAGAGACATGGTGACTGACAGAAGGACAGAGAGACAAACAGATATAGCAGAGACAAAGAAAGAATGATGGACAGTGAGAGTGAGATGGAGAGAGACAGACAGGTGGGCAGAGAGACAAGGTGACAGATGGGCAGACAGATGAGAAAGAGATGAAAAATGGTCAGAGACCATGAGATGGGCAGTGAGAGAGACAGTCTGACAGATGGCCAGAGAGACAGGTAGAGAGAAAGAGAGAGAGAGAGACACTGACACAGGTGGGCAGAGAGAGTGACAGATGGGTAGAGAGAAAGAGAGAGACACTGACACAGGTGGGCAGAGAAAGAAGGAGTGAGCCATAATGAAGAAAACACTGATACAGACAAGGAATACATAATGAGAAAGATACAGAGAGAGCGAGTCATAATGAATAGATGACGAGAGAGAGAGAGAGAGAGAGAGAGAGAGAGAGGGGGAGAATACTAACTTTTGTTGTGTTATATTTTTAGCTGAGTTTAAATGTCGGCCTGGACAGTTCCAGTGTGGCACCGGCATCTGCACAAACCCTGCCTACATCTGCGATGGAGACAATGACTGCCAGGACAACTCTGATGAGGCCAACTGCGGTACTGTGCCTACACACACACACACACACATTTACAGCATGTTGCATAAGTATTCACTCCGCGCACACACACACACACATTTTGTAATGCTACCTGGAACTGAAATGGGTTTTCTGGCACTGTTACTGTTTAATTGACACTTGAAGATGCAATTGCTATTGCTAATATATACCCCCCACCCCACCCCCACACACATACACACTATCTTTATCAGATTTGCTTATCTGGATCACCTTTGCTTATCTGGATCCTAATATTTACCCATTCTTCTTGGCGATATTTATGGTTTATACTTTTAGGAAGACGTCACAAATGACAAGTCCTTTTTTTTCTTTTCTTTTTGTGTATTGTTGTATTGCTCACCTCACTGCCCACATAGGATTTCATCTGTAACTCATAACATTAATGATAATTCTGGTATTATTACAGACTTCATAAGGCTGAAAATATTAGTCATGGATTTTGTTGTGTTTTTTTTTTTTTTTTTAATCAAGGCTCTGTTCCTCACCTCAGTGGCAGAAATGTATCACATGGTTGCATTGACAGAAAAATGATATAATATTTGACTTTGCAGTGATTGCTTAGGCAGAATGAAAGTGTTCATTAATGATTAGTTAATAAACAAATTTCATTTAATTACAATTAATTAAATTATGCACAGTCCAGTGTTGTTTTAATGAGCATACAGGCAGATTTGTGTAACATGCCCGTGTTTTTGTGTGTGTGGTGTAGACATCCACGTGTGCCTCCCCAGCCAGTTCAAGTGCTCGCACCCAAGCCGCTGCATTCCCGGGATTTTCCGCTGTAACGGCCAGAACAACTGCGGCCAAGGAGAGGATGAGAAAGATTGTCGTGAGTGTCTTTTTCACCACCATAGCTAGCCTGTCATCAGCTTGTCTTCTCAGCTCTATAATCATCTCCTGTCGATGTTCTCTTTCGTCATAATGCATAACATGCCTCTTGCTAATGTGTTGGAGTGACTTGTATACTAACCATCACTGCGTGTTGATGTCGTAGCCGAGGTGACGTGTGCACCCAACCAGTTCCAGTGTGTCATCACCAAGCGCTGCATTCCCCGTGTCTGGATGTGTGACCGTGACAACGACTGTGTGGACGGCTCCGATGAACCAGCCAACTGCAGTAAGACTCACTGACCAACCTTTATGTGGTGCTCCACAAGGAATAATATTTGATTTAGATGAGGGTTGTAACATGGAGAAAATCAATGACTATTTTTAAAGAAAAATGGAAAGGATATAGTTACAGTTAGTTTGGTATGACGTACGCTGTGGTATGCACTACATCCCTTTATTTAATTACTTTGATTCAGTTAGCTTATAGGTAGTTTAAAAACTAGCTGAAAAACTTGCATAACATATCAGACATATATTTAGACATTTTTTTTTACGGTTATTGAATTCTCAAGCAAATAAACCGCTTTTGTAATCTCTGTCCACTTCATTGTTTGTAAAATGATTTTTCAGCAGTGGTGAGAGTGTTTTTGCAATTTTGTTTTTGAATGGTTTTCAGTACATTTTCCTTTTGCCATGACAGGCTTCGACACTGCGAATAGGCTTTGACACTGCGTCTTTCAAGCACCACAATCATGAGCCAAAGCATTACTAGTGTCATACTAAGGGAAGGGTGCGGTGCTTTCAGAGAGCGTCAGTTACTACTAGAGTTCAAATCACCCACGTGATTATCATCTGCAATTGACATTTTATTACGAGCAAAACATTAAATGTTAAAATGTGGAGACTGTGTGCAGAATGTGTAAAGATTGGCAGCTCTGAAACAGTCTCTAAAATATGTATTTCTCTTATCTACTGCCCCTTCCCCTTTTATTTAAACAGCTCTGAACTACACTTTTGTCCTTTTTATCCATTTATAGTTACGTTTACCCTTGTGGAACCTCCATGAAACAAGGTAGTTTCTGTTATTGCTTAAGTTATAGCAGCTATAAACAATAGTTCCCTCCCCAGCCTCTCTTTTTTCTGAGGTGGAAAACATTGTAATTGACCATTACAAGACTCCTTCCATAAACACTGGATTAAACGTCTCCTTCCAGAAAGCTTCACCATATCAAAGATGAAAACGTTTTTATCTGTTTTATAATATTACAGTTTTTATAGGTTTAGATTGCCGTGTCTTCCGTACTCCAAGTGTCTGTGAAGGGGATTTCACTATAATGATAACGTATTAGAATGAGCACAGAGGATTCAGCAGTGCTGAACCATGCTGTATGTTATCTAGATGTCACCGGAGACGTGATTGGCATCTTAGTATGTCTTCTGATGCTCAAAACCTGAAGCAAAAGCTAGTCGAAACAGGGTTTTATGCCTAATTAATTTTAAATGATTGTGTTATTATTTGTGTAAAAGCTATAAAGCACGAGTGTATTAGAAAAGGTATTTAGTTACAAGAGCGAGGAAAGCAAGTCTTGACCTTGAGTATCAAAGTTTATGAATATTGCTAATGTTTTGGGCAGCCGTCAGATTGTTTTGTCTTCCTGATCATTGTTGTCTAATGACCTTTGAGTGACCTTACCGTCTCCTCGTGCAGCTCAGATGACGTGCGGTGTGGACGAGTTCCGCTGTAAGGACTCGGGTCGCTGCATCCCTGCACGGTGGAAGTGTGACGGCGAGGACGACTGTGGCGATGGCTCGGATGAACCCAAGGAGGAGTGCGGTACACAGCGTCTCTCTCTGTTTGCTGGGCTTTTAGACGTGTTAGCTTCCTTAAACCCAGTGTTGAGTTTTTGTGTCTCTGTGCATCAGATGAGAGAACGTGCGAGCCTTATCAGTTCCGCTGCAAAAACAACCGCTGCGTCCCGGGCCGCTGGCAGTGCGACTACGACAACGACTGCGGCGACAACTCTGACGAGGAGAAGTGCGGTAGGTGGTCCGGTATGGAATTATTGGAAATGATCTCTTGGTGGGTTGGTAATGGGTTCACTGTTAGAGCACTACAGATTGGGGGTGTGCTAAGATGCAAGTATAGAACTGTTAAATTAAAGTGTGTGTGCATGCGTGTGCCTACCATATCCACTTGGTTTGCACTGTTTCATGACATTGCCCTCATTGCTCATGAATGCCAGTCACTTCACCTTATGTTTGTTCTTCATTTCACACTGACATGGTGGCTTGACTCAGAGGTAGGTCGCTGCTCCTCCATTCCCTCTCTCCATCTAAACTCCACTCTTGTCCCTTTGCACATCCATTTTTCTTTGCATTCAATAGTTAATGACAAGCTGCAAATTTCAGCACCCATCCCTCTAGTCATGGAATCCAGTACTAAAAAAAAAAGGACGATCCGTGTGTCATCTATGGCATTGTGTTTATCATTTTTTGCTGTTCAGTGACTGTTTCTTCAGCGTGAAATACGTTAAACAGTGGTCAATTTTTCTGGCTTTGAAATCCTGTTCATTTATTTGCTCTTTCTCATGAAAGAATTGGCATGAGCTTTTATCACAGCCCCTCTTTCATCTACCTATCCACTTTTTCCCCTGTGTTAAACCCCTACTCTGAACCCCTTTGACGTTCAACGTTCCCTTCTGTAGCTTTGTTGTGACTCTGATATGTGTGGCGGTTTGGGAAAATCCAGTGGCGCTGTGGATAAATTTGTGGAAATAATCAGAAACATTACTTTGACTCTCTATTTTCTTAGAACGATCATGTCGAACGAGGTGCCAGTTTAACAAAGGCAGCTGTAGAAAGGGTCAGTCTGCCTAAAAGTGTATAAAACCTTGCTAGCTAGGAGCGAGTTTCTCACACAGTGAACATCATGCCTTAATCAAGTTGTTGCATAACAAAATTGGCATACGCTTAATCATGCTTACACATGATCGACAGATAACTTCAGGCAGTATGACCTAATAAAAAGACGTTCACGGTAGGAAACATGGCCAGCAGTTTTTAAACTTCAGGTGTTGAGGATGAAACCGATAATGAAAGTGAGAACTTGTTTCCCATTGTAAGCTTATCGTTCTTTACCATTTTAGCACAGCAGATTATAAATACTCTAAACGAAGGCAGGGTGTCTTTTGCAAGCAATTAGATTTAATTGTGGATGAGATACCTGCAGAAGAGGAACATATTTCACAGTAGGACTTTAGGAGGTGTGTATTAAAATTGGAAATTTGACAGTTTGAAGGGTTTTCCCAGGTTGCCAAATATATATCTTTCTGAACATGATGGCATGGTGTGGTGGATATTCTGCCATTCTAGATAAATGACTGTTTGTGTGTGTGTGTTTGTGTTACTGTGCCCCCCCTCAGTGCCGCGTCAGTGTTCGGAGAGTGAATTTGCCTGCACCAATGGCCGCTGCATTGCCGGGCGATGGAAATGTGATGGAGACCATGACTGTGCTGACGGCTCTGACGAGGTGCTGAAGCTAAAATTAATAAACACATTTATTTTCTCTCTCGTTCACTTTGTCCTTTCAATGCTCGCAATCTCTAAATCCGAACCTCTGGAACAACTAGCAACGTTAAAGGCGCAGTTGGTAAAGCCTTCTCTCTGTGGAAGTGTTGCTGATTCTCAAAGACTGACACTTTGCTCTATTTGCAGTGGACCTGACTATTTTCAAAATACAGGCTTTTTGTTTGCATTTATTATAGTCCAGACATTAGCTCCGCCCCCAAGCCTAGCAAAGTACTGCCCTTTTTCCTTAAAGTGTTTAATGCAATTGCAATTTGCCTCACAAGGAGCAGTGTGTGGTTAATAAGTGTGTATGTGTTGTGCAGCATGGTTGTGCTCTGAAGTGTGATGCAGACCAGTTCCAGTGTAAAAATGGCCACTGCATCCCACTGCGCTGGCGCTGCGACGCTGACGCTGACTGCATGGATGGCAGCGATGAAGAGAGGTGTCATGAGACTGGTGAGACCATAGATATGGCTCTTTTTTTTTTTTTTTTTTTTTTTTTTACTGTAAATAAGTTTACAAATAAGTAAAACACAAAGTGGTGTGCTGTTATTGGAAAATAATCAACATGATGGTGTGGAATATTTACCAGTAACGGCATGTTTTATTTCTTTCCATTTTGTACAGTCATTTGCATCGTTACATGCTCACTCTTTCTTCTCTCTCTCTCTCTCTCTCCCTCTCTCTCTCTCTCTCTCTCTCTCTCTCTCTCTCTCTCTCCCCAGTGGAACGTCTCTGCCCCAACGATGAGTTCCAGTGTAACAATACTTTGTGCAAGCCTCTGGCCTGGAAGTGTGACGGCGAGGATGACTGCGGTGATAACTCTGATGAAAACCCAGAAGAGTGCCGTGAGTTTAAACACCAGCCTTTCTGTCAAGACTTGAATTCACCAGACCTGAAGAGGAGGAAATGAATAATAATGAATAATAACTTCTCCCCTTCCACACCTAGGGAAGTTCCTGTGTCCACCCACCAGAAACTTCCGCTGCCAGAACGATCGCGTGTGTCTGTGGAGCGGAAAACGTTGCGACGGCATCAACCACTGCGGAGACAACTCGGACGAGCTGAACTGCGGTAAGAAAGGAGGCAGAGTCTGATGTGATCAAATGAGATTCTGAGTCTGTGGCATTATTTTTCTTTTATTCAGAGGGAGATGTAAGGAGCAATAAATTTGAGAGCCTGCGAATGTGAAGGATGCATTTCGGTGCAGTAAATAAACTCGATATGACTGTGTATTTAAGCAGATAAGAAGGTGAGCAAGTGTGGCAAGGACAAGTTCCAGTGCAGCAATGGTAAGTGCATCAGCTCCACCCTGCGCTGCAACTACTTCAACGACTGCGAGGACTTCGGCTCTGACGAGATCGGCTGCAAGACAGGTGAGAGATCTGTCTCGAGCGTGCACACACTCACATGTGTTCACACTCAACATGTGTAGCTCACCGTCACTGGTAGACCTGTGAATGAGAATTCGTTCTTTGGGTTAGAAGTTGAGAATTTCTTTCTTAAAAAGGTAGATCTGAGCATCTGGTGTTTTTGTGTGAAAACAGACACTATGCTGAACGACTGTAAGAGTAACAGGTCTCTGTGTGGAGAGACAGAAGAGGTTCACTGTACAACCAACGGCACCGACTCTTTCTGCTCCTGCAAACCCGGCTTCGAGAACAACGGCTTCAGTAGCTGCCAAGGTGAACATCTCTCTTTCCCTCTATACACAAACACAGAGACGTACAAAGATATACAGAGATGCACACATACTCACACGTTAGCTGTTGTAGCGCAACATCTGGGCACGAGACAGGCTTACGGTGCTGTTGAATTTACCACATGTTCCCTTTTCAGATAAGAACGAGTGCAGACAGTTTGGTGTGTGCTCTCAGATCTGTAACAACACCAAGGGCTCTTACAAGTGCAGCTGCCACAAATACTTCACCAAGATCAACGACACCTGCAAGGCTGACGGTAAGTGCTTCATCAGGGCAGTGAGAGTGAAGTTTACTGTGTACCTTCAATGTTCATGCTGCACCCCACAATCGTATATGTAATCATCATTCTGCTGATGTTTGAATCTATTGAATCAACTGTTTGGCCAAATGACACGTGTATGCAAAAGTACTCTGAATAAACACATGCCATATGTCAATTTCTTAATGAAATATTAAAAAAAAAAAATTTGAGTTCCTTAATAAAAGTGATATTTACAGCCATTTCTTGTCTTTATCTTTGGGGACTGGATTTCTATACATACACTACATTGCCAAAAGTTTTGGGACGTGTGCCTTTACATGCACATGAATGTAATATGGAGATGTCTCATGCTTTGCAGCTAAAACAGCTTCAACTCTTTTGGGAAGGCTTTCCACAACAAAGGAGTGTGTTAATGGGAATTTTTGACCATTCCTCTAGAATTGCATTTCTGAAGTCAGGCACTGATTTTGGACAAAAAGGTCTTGCTCACAGTCTCTGCTCTAATTCATCCCAAAGGTGTTCTATTGAGTTGAGGTCATTGCAGGCCAGTCAAGTTCCTCCACACCAAACTCGCTCATCCATGTCTTTATGGACCTTGCTTTGTGCACTGGTGCGTAGTCATGTTGGAACAGGAAGGGGTCATCCCCAAACTGTTCCCACAAAGTTGGGAGCAAGAAATTGTCCAAAATGTCTTGGTATGCTGAAGCACTAAGAGTTCCTTTCACTGGAACGAAGTGGTCAAGCCCAACCCCTGAAAAACAACACCTGAATTCAATGATTTACAGGGGTGTCCCAAAACTTTTGCCAATGTAGTGTATCAAATAATATATCAAGTTTAAAATATTCTCTTGGGTAAGCAGTGAAGTGCAAAAAAAAAAAAAAACAAGATATACAGGTTTACCTGTGTAGTGAGGGATTTGGCATAATTGTTTATTGTAGGCTTTAAAAATTATATGCTCATGGATATTAATAACAAGCCCTTTCATTGTAAATCAGTGAATAAAAACAACTAAAATGTTCATAGTCAAGATAAATGTATATTGTTTGCACTTAAGTGATTCATTTTCATTCATTTTTTCCTTACATGGAAAATATAGAAACATCTAGCTGTACTGCTGTAATGTTCCAACATTATAAGCTCTTATAATAGTGGGAGGTATTTAAAAATTACATGTTGTACATCATTACACTTTGAATAATTTCAGAAATTATTGACCAT
>JAUCMX010000017.1:8011652-8061652 GCA_033459395.1 Hemibagrus guttatus | reverse complement strand
TTAGGGATTATTAGATATCTGGGAATTAGACATTTCCTTGACTAACTGTTGCCTAGAATTTAATTTAAAGCTGCCACATATGTTCCATTTCAGTACATTTTTTCCCTCTTCCTGATCACTGCCTTTCCTCCTCCGGGCCACTGTGAGGATTTCTGTGAGAACGGAGGAACCTGCCTTCTGTCAGCGAATGGCACCAAGCAATGCCGCTGCCCCTCAAATTTCCCTTGGCCCCACCTGCAGCCTGGACAAGTGCATGTACTGTGGCCAGGGTCAATGCGTGTCTCATTCTGACGGAGTGGTACAATGCAGGTACAAATCCCATTTTCTCTGATAGTGGATAACTCTCCATCACTCTGTGGGGATTAGTGTTCGTGTTCTAATGTTATCCAACTGTGCGTGTGTGCTGTGTGTGTGTAGCTGTGGTAATGACCAGATACAGCCCAGCTGCTACAGCTGCAAAGACTTCTGCATTAAAGGCCAGTGTTTGTTAGACCAGCGCACCATGCTCCCATACTGCAAGTAAGAACAGCACACAAGTGACCATACACACACACTGTTTACAGCTTCATTTTCTAGACTTCTTTTTTCCTATTCATTTTGTGCCCTTTTCTTTGACTTGTTTCTCTCCCCCAGTGTGTGATGCATTGAGCTATCTCACTTGGACACATTCTGTGGATGTGTCTCTTAAGCCAATATTCTCTCTCTCTCTCTTTCGTGTCCTCTCGTCTTATTCTTGCTGTCTCCACCTGTCCTCTGATTGATGATGGATAATTTTTCTACTTGTCAGCAATCTCAGTTCCACCTGCCACTCATCCTGTTCCTCCATTTCCTGACCTGTAGAGTTCACTGCACTTGTCTTCCGTTGCACTGGGGTGTCTCTGTCTTGGTTATTTCATTACACTGGTGCCAGTTTAGCTGTAGGAGAAATCTGCTCACTCGTAAGCCCAGTATTATCCCAGTGATCTCATATTGCAGTTATGCAGATAAATGTATTTAACACTCAGAGGAACTAAAAATATCTGTATAATGTTCCTCACATCCTGGAAATAAATACCATATTTTTAGCATTTGCAGTATTTGAGTTGGCAATATGTAAGTAGATACTGAACTATATCATGTATCCGTGGAAGATGATGCTGGGCTGCTTAACCTTTCATTTCATATCATTTCTTTTTTTCCATCCTCATCTGTCTTTGCCACTTTTTCCCCAGAATTTTTCCCGCTTGAATGTTTTTCTTATGACTCTTACACAAAACCTGTGGAAACTGCTGTATGTCTTCTTGATGGTACTGTGGTAGGTTCAGGGATCAGGGTTGCCAGATCTGTAATAAGAAAACAGGCTAAAGATTTCGTGCACCAAACTTTATTTGCTGGAATTTCAGTATTGTGTAAATCAGCCAAACTTTCCATTTCTCCATTTCTCAGGTGTCCTGCAGGCTGGATTGGCTATCGCTGTGAGCTGACTGCTTCTTCTACAGGCTCAGGAGACTCCTCTGGCAGTAAGTGTGTGTGTGTGTGTGTGTGTGTGTGTGTGTGTGTGTGTGTTGTGTGTGTGTGTGTGAAAAAAATCATCACTGATGCCAGTGGGACCACTGAAGCAATCTCTAAAATCTACTCTCTACACAGATGCATTCTCTGTGATCATTCCTGTGCTGTTGCTGCTGTTACTGGCTTTGCTGCTGGTTGGCGCCATCTTGTGGTATAAGAAGAGAATGCGCGGGTGAGTAGCAGCTCTCTTCATGACCGTACCGCGAGATGAGATCTGTGTCTCACATACTGACTCACTTTACATGCAATGCTCCAGCTCTTTTTACTGACCAGGCTCAGCTCACATACACATACAGTCTCTCAGCTTTACAGCCTTTTTATACTGATTGCACTCAACTTAATATACTCACTGCTTCAATATGCTCACTCACTCACTCACTCACTCTGCTAACTTAGTCACTTACTCACTCACTCATTCATTCACTCATTCATTCACTCATTCATTCACTCACTCAACTTACTCACTCATTCATTCACTCACTCAACTTACTCATTCATTCATTCACTTACTCACTCATTCATTCACTCACTCAACTTACTCATTCATTCACTCACTCAACTTACTCACTCATTCATTCACTCACTCAACTTACACTCATTTACTCACTCAACTTACTCACTCATTCACTCACTCATTCATTCACTCACCCAACTTACTCACTCATTCATTCACTCACTCAACTTACTCATTCATTCACTCACTCAACTTACTCATTCATTCACTCACTCAACTTACTCACTCATTCACTCACTCAACTTACTCATTCATTCACTCATTCATTCACTCACCCAACTTTCTCACTCATTCATTCCCTCATTCATTCACTCACCCAACTTACTCACTCATTCATTCACTCACTCAACTTACTCATTCATTCACTCACTCATTCATTCACTCACCCAACTTACTCACTCATTCACTCACTCATTCATTCACTCACCCAACTTATTCACTCATTCATTCACTCACCCAACTTACTCACTCATTCATTCACTCACTCAACTTACTCATTCATTCACTCACTCACTCATTCACTCACCCAACTTACTCACTCATTCATTCACTCACCCAACTTACTCACTCATTCATTCACTCATTCATTCACTCACTCAACTTACTCATTCACTCATTCATTCACTCACTCAACGTACTCATTTATTCACTCACTCAACTTACTCACTCACTCATTCCCTCATTCATTCACTCACCCAACTTACTCACTCATTCATTCACTCACTCAACTTACTCATTCATTCACTCACTCATTCACTCACTCAACTTACTCACTCATTCACTCACTCATTCATTCACTCACCCAACTTACTCACTCATTCATTCACTCACTCAACTTACTCATTCATTCACTCACTCATTCATTCACTCACCCAACTTATTCACTCATTCATTCACTCACCCAACTTACTCACTCATTCATTCACTCACTCAACTTACTCATTCATTCACTCACTCACTCATTCACTCACCCAACTTACTCACTCATTCATTCACTCACCCAACTTACTCACTCATTCATTCACTCATTCATTCACTCACTCAACTTTCTCATTCACTCATTCATTCACTCACTCAACGTACTCATTCATTCACTCACTCAACTTACTCACTCACTCATTCACTCACTCAACTTACTCACTCATTCACTCACTCTGCTTATTTACTCACTCTGTTTACTTTGCTTACCTATTCACTCACTCATTCATTCACTCACTCTCTCTGCTTACTTACTCACTCACTGTACTCTACACATTCACTCACTCAGGGTTTCTTTTAGTCTACACTCCCTCTCTCACCTTTATCTCAACACCCAATTACACATTTCTCTTCTCGTCTGTCTGTCTTGCTGTCTCGTCTTTCTATATTTGTCTGTCTGTCTCTCTGTCTGACACTGGCTCTCTTGGAAAATGGGTTCCTTGAGGGTTCTTTGGACGGTTGAGCATTCGCTTGCTTTAGGGTTTTTTGTATGGAGTCCTTTCTAATAAGGTTGAAGCAAAAAAAAAATTAGATCTTGAGTCCTAAAAGGTTTTTTTTTTTTTCTTCAAAATACTTTTTCTACCTTTCTCTCTCTCTGTCTATCAGTCTTTTGGTCTCTCTGTTTGTCTATTGTTCACTTTATTGATTCTTATCTATTTATCCCTAACTTGAATCTACTTGCCTTTTCTTTCCCCATTCTCTCCCTCTCTCTTTCTCTCTCTCCTCTCTCTCTCACTCTCTCTCTCTCTCTCTCTCTCTCTCTCTCTTGTGTGTGTGTGTGTGGGGGGTAACTGTGTGTCTCTGTCTCCCAGGTCTTTGAGGCGGGCCAAGCCCAGCTCCAGATGCTTGCGGTAACTCTAACTCTTTAACAGCAGGCCTCCATCTTCCATCTGTCCATCCTTCCTTCACAGTGTTACCAGTCCATCTGTGTGCTTTTCTCCCTCTCCATTTCTCTATCTCTCCTCTCTCTCTCTGTCTCTCTCCCCGTTTCTGTGCCGTGTTGTTCCTGTGCTTCTGCCTAGACGGCGTGTAAGAAGTGTCAGTCAGCTCAATTCACTGACAGCTGATTTACATGGACTGGCTGAATACAGCACTGAGCCGTGGTCTGTTTGTCTGTGTCCTTGCTGTCCTGTACACGCGTGCGGGCGTGTGTGTCGGTGCGAGTGCATAGTGGTGTTGTGCTTGTGTGCTGTAGCTGATTTGTAGTGGGTCTTGTCCTGTGGATATCCAGCTTTCTGAGCCAGCAGCGTGGACACACCCTCTGGCAGTGTTCATCTGAAAGCTACTGGATCCTCTTTCAAAGTGATTGTGTGTGCAGTAGATGTTTGTGACTAGTTTGGGTCAAGGCCTCCTCAACATTGTGTAATGTGTGTATTGTTAGGCCAACTGTTTGTTAGACATGTGATTTTTGAATATAATCTCACTCTGTGTGTGTGCAGTGCTAAGGGATTCCAGCATCAGAGGATGACCAACGGGGCTATGAATGTAGAAATCGGCAATCCTGCGTATAAGATCTATGAGGGAGAGCCTGATGATGATGCCGGAGAGCTGCTAGACTCAGACTTCACTCTGGACCCAGACAAGGTGATCATCACATCACGTCCTGCCACAAACAAATTCCCTTTATATGTTTGTGTCAGTGTGAATTTTGGGAAAGAGATGATAGATTATCTGTGTGTACCATGCATTCACTGTGTTGTTTGCTACAAACTCATCATCTCAGTCATAAATTTCAGTCAATTCAAACGCTGACCTACGCTACAGGGTTGTGTCACATAGTATCACATGGTATCAGTTCTCAGTATCAGGAAGTCAGACACAGCATATTTAAGCTACAATAAAGCATTCTCTGGTTGTTAGACCATTAAGGAACCAGTACTCAGGGTGCGAGTTTCTTAAACTATGGCGATATTTTTTATAAAAGTTTTCTTTGGGTTTTTCCCCCGCTGAGTTACAGCCTCTAGTCAAATGTAGAATTAATATCATTGGGGGCGGAGCTTATGATCTAGAGATTTGCTTTACTACTTATGTTTAAGTAGCTGTATCACTGCGCATTCACTGCCCTTTCATCCCTGCCTCCAGCCCACAAACTTCACCAACCCGGTGTACGCTACACTCTACATGGGCGCCCACAACAGTCGCAACTCTCTGGCCAGCACGGACGAGAAGAAGGAGCTGCTGTCTGCAGGAGACGAGGACATGGGTGACCCGCTGGCATAGAGCTGCCTGCACCAAGCTGTGCCCACCTGTCTGCCCACTCACTCACCCACCTACCTGCCCACCCACAGACCCCATGCCTTTACAACATCGGAAGAAAAGCAACAAGAGAGCGAGAACACTGTACAAAAATGTAAAAAAAAAAAAAAAAAAAGAAAAAGAAAAGAAAAAAAAATATGAAGGACTACTTTTGTATGTGATTGCAGTATTATATTTTATTCTTTCGGTCAGAAAAAAAGGAAAACATTTTTCTATGCCTTTTTTTTTTTTAATCATTACTCACTTAGCGACCCTTCCTCTCTCTCTCTCTCTCTCTCTCTCTCTCTCTCTCTCTCTCTCTCTCTCTCTCTCTCTCCCTTCCATGTAGCCTCTACCTCTGTGCTAAATGAGAACGCAAACAACCGTAACAGCTATGGAATTGTTTTTGGGTTTTTTTTCTTTTTTGTATGAATTGTATAGAAGTCAAGGAAATAGCCAAGATTTATTTTTTTTTGTTGTTGTCAGTGAACATGTAAGGGAGAGGAGGGGGCGGGCTCGATCCCGAATCCCAATGATGGTACCAGATCTGTTCATATGTGTGATGGTACTGCTGGAGGAGAGAGGTGTGTGCGCGCGTGCTAAATTAGGCTTATGATCGTCTTACTCGTTGCACAGATTTGATTTTGTATCTATTTCCATAATATCCATTTTAACACGAGTGTGTGACACGTACACAGGAACAGAATACCAGCAGGTTAAAGGGGACAGCAGGATGTGAAGCTCCGAGTGATTTTTAGAGACTGAAGATAAATGAACGAATGAAACGTGTTGTTGAAAGTATTTTTTAACAAGAACATTCCAGGGTGTGTATTCATGGCCTGTGTGGATGCAAGTGTGGCAGCGGTCCATGGAAATGATTCGTTTGGATTTAGGGAAGAAAAAGAGACTGGTGGTGATGTCTTCCAGGAGATCCGGGACCACGAGGACAAAAAACGAGGAACGGATCCTTAAAGGGATTTTAAAAGGAGTGCTTTTGTAGACCACTTCTCTCTGATGGGAACTGAAGTGTTTTTTTTTTGTTTTGTTTTGTTTTTAATAGTGCAGTAATTTTTTATTTTGTTTTTATTTTTAAAGCTCTGTAAGTGCATTCTGCTGTGAGTGTGTATGTGTGTGCGTGTGTGTGTGTGAGTCTTACAGACTCTGTTGCCCTCCTGCCCAGACTCACTGCCTCGCTGCTACCTGTTGGAAAGTGAACTTCTCCACAGACTAATGCATGTAACACACAAAGGTAACATGTTAACAGTGTTCACTCAGCATCCACCTTTTGCTTCATTTGTAAACCATCCAATGTAATTTAGTGAAGTCTGAAGTCCTTTTTTTTTTTTTTGTTAAATCATAAACTGCTTACACACAAAGCTACAGCCGTTCCGGTACTCCTTGTTTATTGTTTTAAACTGTTTTTTTTTTTTTCTTTTTATATATGCAGAATAATTAAACTGCTTTTTATAGTAGAAATGCATGGTGGCTCAGCCCTTCTTTTGGAGAGACAGAGTAACGTTTCACTATTTTTTTGCTGGAGATCTTCATAAACTACAGAAAAGTAACGGATATTGTTATAATTATGAAATAAAATCAGTGTGTACAGAAAAAGAGATGTGGCTTCTGGTTCTGCATCTTAAAAGGAAATGGCATCAAATGATGAGTAGCAATGCTGTTTGGAATGTGTACAATTCTGTAAGACCTGTAGAATTAACTGGAATTTTTTAAAGCTACCATAGAAAAATTGCGATTCAGAATATTTACACACAAAAGTACCCAGAATTTGTTGTTTCTGTTTTTTTTTGTTTTTAAAGAATTTCTGTTTTAAATTGTGATGCAGCTTGTGAAATTGTAGAATACTGCATTCAGATATCCGAAGTCTATAGTTTTAGAATTTGACGTGTTTAAGATGCAGTGGGAGAAGACGGAGGTGAGAAACAGGACAGTGTTTTGCTTACATTATAAACTCATGATAAGTATTTACTTCCTTAAAACAGAGAAATGTACAGTCAGTGTTACAGATTTAACCTGTTAAATAATCAATCTACTATGCTTTCGGCTGCTCCCTGTTCGGTGTCCGCACAACAACTTGGCACAGGTTTTACGCCGGATGCCCTTCCTGAAGCAACCCTCACATTTTTTCCGGGCTTGGGACCGGCACCGCATCCAGTGGCTGGGGTCTGGGCATTGGCTGGGAATTGAGCCCGGGCCTTCCGCATGATAGGTGAGAAACCTACCACTGAGCCACCAATGACACCTATGATGAAGAGTGAGGAAACTTTCCAAGGTTTTTTTTTTTCTTTCTTTCTTTCTTTCTTTGAAAAAAAATAAAACGTTGGTAATTACAAAGTTTTTTTTTTCTTTAACACAGCATTAGTTTAAAGGCCTATTTCTTTAAAAAGTGCAATTCATCTAACAGCCAGCAGAGGGCTGTAGACATTCCAAACAGCCCTTTTAAACATTTTCATGGGTGAAATCAGATACACTGGTGCTCTTCATCGTCTGACTTTTATTTGTGTTTCCTGTGACAAATGGAACTGCTAAAGCTGATAACAGGAACGATGCTGCATTTCCTTAATAGAGAGATCATGCTCATACATTCAGTACTTTTTTTTTTTTTTTTCTTTTTTTTTTTTTACATGATACAGTTTCTGTGTAAAAAAAAAAGACAAAACACATTAAATATTTGAGAGACCCACAGCACAAGGTCTAGTGTTGCTTATGTTTTCAGTCCTGCTCTAAATGGCAGCATGTAGTGTATTAGTTCCACCTGTCATTTTACTGGCTAGTGCAAAAGGAAGCCTCGCAATAAATCCCATTACAGGATCAAAACTCCTAGGAACCAATTAAACGCTGCTAATGATGCTGTTTAGGAAGAAATCCTAATCCTTCACTTCTTTGACATGGAGAGGCAGTGGAATGCAGTGTAGCCTTCATGATGCAGGTGTTTCTCCACAAATACACAATGCAGAGGTGCCAACATTGCTAACAGAGAAAATATACAATTTAACAATAAATTTTGAAAGAATTTCTGAGCTCTGATGTCTCATGTTTCAGAACTCTTACAAGCTACAGCTAAACTATAAATATTGGCACCCCTGCATTTACTTCAGCCTGCACCTTCAATTCAGCCTTCAATCCAGGAGCACGTTAGTGGTTTCATAAGCCAAAAAAAAAAGTCATTACAACCAGTATTTACAGTCAGACAGAACTGAAGTTAGCTTAGTATTAACTATGCAAGGCACATAGTTGCCTGATAAAATAACACAGGTCCTGAATAAGCAAAGCGTTCTGCACTGCACTTCAATAATTCTATTTACAATACAACTAATGTTATACATTAAAAAAAGGATCAGTACAAAAAAACAACAACAGAAAACAATCAGTACGCAACTATAAGTCTAGCGTCTGTATAGGCTAAATATTAAAGTAAATAATACTGTCTCAATAAAAAAGGCACTTCTTTAACAAACTGGAATAAGACATTTGGTGTGTTGAGCTTCACCCATATGATGTTAATAATAATTATCCATTGTGATACAAGGAGGAGAAAAAAGCTCTTGGAGATGTGTAGATGGTGTTGGACCATGTTGCACCGCTCTTCATCAGTAAGAGTCTCGGTTATAGATTGCACATGTGAAGAGGCCCATGTTGTGCTGTGTGTGTCCTCTCTGTCTCTCTCTCTCTCACACACACACACACACACGCACACCGCTCACCAGGAAACGTCTTTTACTTTTCACCCCGACAAGGCCCCACACACACGCACGCAGATGCTTTGTGTGTGTTAGGATACACGTGTGAGTAAAAAGGAAAGGGTGGGATCTTTTAAACGTCTGTGCTTTTGTAGCCTTGCTGAGAGACAGGCAGAGACACAGAGACTCCTCCGATCCAAAAAGGATGAGCTTTCCATAAATAAATAATAAAGGACTCGCCTGCCCACTTATAAAACGAACGGCACTTGCTTTGGTCCTGGGCTACACTCCATCACTGAGGTGCAGGGAGATAAGCGCAGGGTGGAGAGGGGTCAGGGAGGGTCTTTAGGGTCGCTTCCACCCGTTTCGGATCACCGCGTCAGCTCGCAGGAACGGCTGGCTTCGGAGATCTGCGGGCGGGGAAGGGACACAGTTAGAGCAGGGAACACTCCGGTTAACAGGGTAGCACAAAACTGACTTGAACTAAGAAGCTAGTATTTAAAATTCACTAACAATCAATTCTCTCTCATTTTTAGCAGCTCCCTAAGTTTTTTAGCTTTAATAATAATGAATAAACATACTGTAACACTATAATTACTATTCATTTTTATTATAGTATTGTTCTTATTTGGCTTTTTTGGGGAGAATAAACTATCAGTTTATAAAATATCAGTTATCGCATTAAAATGTTTCTATTTAAGTCATCAATTCTAGTACTTTATACCACAGCACTGGTGAATTCTTGAATCTGATTGGTCAGAAGATGTTAATTCATTTTCTACAAAAGTTATCGAAAATCCTGTGTTTGTATCAATGCCCCCGTTTTAGTACATTAGAGTTTCTATAGTAACGACTACAGGTATGTGTACAGGTACTAAAGGTTTTTTCTTAATGTCGTTCCAGGGAGTTTTTGCTTCTTCGTCACCATCACCTCTGGCCTGCTCATTAGGTTATACACTGATAATAAATTTAAAGTTGATATATTTCTGTAAAGCTGCTGTAAAAGAATAAAGGCGCTATATGAATAAATCTGAATTGGAATAGAAATATCGGTTATGGTGGTTATACGCGATATAGAGATATTTATGGAAGGAGTCTCCAGTGTCTTTGTAACGGTCACTGAAGAGTCTTCGATACTGAGAGCTTGACGGTTTCTCGGTAACATGACAAGCTGCGTTTTTGTTTGGTTTTGTCTTGATCATTTTGAGAGGAAGAAAGAGAGCCTATTAACGGAACAAATGTTTATAGCTGCTGTAGTGTCCGCAACAACAGGAAATAATCTACAGGAAACAAACTTTTTTTAATTACAAGGAACTGTTTCTTTTTTTGTTTTTTAACAGTTGTGACAATTGTGATCGTTACGAAGTTGCTATGACATGATGATTGGAAATTCACCACCCTGATCAACATAATAATAATTATTAATATTGTATTAATACCAAATTCGAAAGAATTCTAAGCATCACAGAAACTGTAACTAGATCTTTTTCTAAACTGCATTCTGAAGCCTATAGTGTCTGTCAGATGAGCATTGAAATATCAACTTGACCATAACAGCTGTAACCAGTACAAACACACAGCATTAAACCACACTTTAATGTAATGTAATGTCCAAGCGATCAGCAAGCTCTTAGAGGCTTTTAGAAAGTGAAAATAAATCAGTCTGAACATCTCTGTGATTCAAATCAGCATTTTTCTATTGAAGTCATGTGCAGAACTTGCTGAACACCAGGACTTTGCATGCAAGCTACAATCATAAGCAGTGACGCACAAACACGGCAGACATGTTAGTGTTCCATGCAACAGGGACAGACGTGACCAGCTTTCTAAAAAAAATTAAAAAAAATCAATAAAATAAAAGGTTTTCATATTCTAATGCCATCCACTTTAAAATGGCTTCAAGTTGCTTGGATCTCATTAAGGTTTCTGGTGAAAATGATACTCAGAGCAGCTTACCTGCATGATTCCAGAGCAATACAAGAGGGGAATGTTTAGCAACGTACAAAGCAAGTGACTCCACAAAATATTCAAGCATTAAAAAAAAAAAAAAAAATAGCTGGCTTTTGAATATTGCACATTAAACCAGCTGCAAAGCATTTCTGCCGGATGTTGTGCTGCCCTTCTTACCCTCCATTTAGTAAAGGCCCATATTTACTCAGCTCGGTCTGCTGTTCTGTTGGAAATGTAGGAGGAACTGGTTAGTGAGGTGTCAGGATGAATGACAGAGAAAATGGCTGCGTCTCAATTAGCTCTGGTTCAGCAGTCAGAGCACTGATCAAGGAGTCTGACATTTTAAGGGTCTCTCTCTCTCTCTCTCTCTCTCTCTCTCTCTCTCTCTCTCTCTCTCTCTCTCTCTCTCTCTCTCTCTCTCTCTCTCTCTCTCTCTCTCTCTCTCTCTCTCTCTCTCTCTCTCTCTCTCTCTCTCTCTCTCTCTCTCTCTCTCTCTCTCTCTCTCTCTCTCTCTCTCTCTCTCTCTCTCTCTCTCTCTGTGGAACATTCACGCCCCCAAAAGATCTTGCAGTGTGCTGCAAGACACAGGGAGCAACGATCACTATGTTTCCTTACTGAAAAGGACTGGAAATTCTCTGAAGCATTTCAGATTGAAAAACAAAGACAGGTGAACTCTCGGCCCACTTCATCTACAAACATAAGCAGCTTGATATTGTTGTAGAGCTGAAATGACTTTAGCTACACGTTAGCCTACAATCTTGCTAGAGTTAGCATACCATAAATGTGTGATTAAACTAACAGATTAATATGTTCGAATTTTTACATTTTCTGGCATTTGGCAGACGCTCTTATCCAGAGCGATGTACAAAAGTGCTTTGAAGTCTCTATCAATGAATACATTAACATTAGTGTCCCAGAGTGAAGTGAGTCCTTATCAGTGCCTGAATTCGTATACAGGATATACAGAATCACCACCTAGGGAGCTAGAGAGCTGATTGAGACACATCCAGTGATATTAGCATGTTAGGAGAAGTGAAACTGTAAGGACTTTTGCAAAAGCCAAACCTCAGTGGGTGACACGGCATGACTGACTGATGCACTTTGAGTCTGTGATTTGTATTTTATTATAAAGTTCATGAGAAAACTGAACTGCGACAATACTACTAGCGTTTCATTAAAATATTTGTTCATTTTTAGGAGAAATACAGCGCTTCAGTCTTTGCCAGAGTCCCCATGAAAATGCTTTTGCTGGTCCGTTAAATGAACAAACACATACCAATTTCCCTTTTCATTCTTATTCTCATTCATTCATCCAGGTTTGTTTCCATCCAGACGTTTCACAAATTTACATTTACAGCTTCTACTGCCTGAGAGGTGACGCAATCGTTCGTGAAAACCAGAAAATTGACTCCACCCACTTCGTAATCTACTCTTGTGCATAATGGCTGCACTTTTTCCCCACCAATTTTCTTACAAACAAATAAATAAGACATGTAATGCACGACACAAAACTGGCATAGCTGTATAGCCCAACGTGACAGCACGACTAAAAACTGCACATTTGCTAACTAGTTTCTACAGGTTTAAAATATAAACTGATTTCCCCTTTTTACTAAAAGAAAGAAAGCCTACAAACCTCCCAAAAAATCTTTTTATTATACTGAGATTCTGGATGTTCCAGATTAGGAGCTACTTTTAAATGTAAACTTATTTGAGCCTCAGGTCATGACAACAAACATGGGGGAACTAACGGAGCGTGTCCGTGTGTTTAACATCTCTAGATTGTGATAGATAGATATTGAGGCCAGTATTTACACAATGCTGCTCATATTGTATTTTTACACATCTAGTAGGGAAATTAAAGCAGCTGAGCGTTTGTGTTGTAGAGCAAATTTCCAGGTCAGAATAACGATAAAGAGGAAACTTTATAGAAAAGAAATGTGCCAGATTGGGAATAACAGAATAGTTTCTCTGAGGTATTTATAAAACCCCATGATCATTGTGCTTAGAAATGTACTGAGGATTACAAAATGCACCTTTAAGGTTATAAGGACCAGCCCCACCCTGTACTGAATCTTCCACTCATCTCTACCTCTAGCCCACTATTTGCTACCTCAGCTATGCCGAATATTTCAATTTGCATTGAAACCGCAGGATGGAAAGCCCAGTTCAGAGGTCTGACCCAGGATCAGTTCCTCATTATCATCATCATCATCATCATCATCATCATCATCATCATCATCATCATCATCATCCATATAACTGATCCCAGACCAACACCTTTTCATCCCTACAACCTGAAGATTAGTAAAAGAGTGCTTGCTGGTGCTCTGTAGAGAAACAGGCGTCTCATGCATGTGTCCCGTGGCATGCAGGTTTTTCAAGGGAAGAAAAAAAAAAAAAGAACTGAACAACCTTCTGAATTAGGGACAGATTTTGAGAGGGAGCTTAGGAAGGGGCTAGCAGTTGGACTCGTCGTACAGGTTGGTGTCGCAGAAGAAGCGCGAGCCCCGCTTGGCCGTGCGCGCTGTAAACGGCACACTCTTCAGCACTGATGGGAGGGAAGGGAGGTTAGAAAGAACAAAAGTTAGAGTTGATTTATGACCGTGTGCTCCTAAAGAGAGCCAAACCTTCTCAGTGCACAGAAACGTTCCCGTAAACGCTTGTTACGGATAAACTAAACGTCGAGGCAATTGATATTCGGCCAGTTACAATATACCACAGCATTGTTGATCGGACAGATGGTGATTATTTCATTTTCTAAATAAGCAGCTCAGTAATTCTGGCTGGATTTCAAACTCTAATCATTTCTATAGTAAGAGTTCACACCGGGATTTGAACGGATTTCTGTCTACACTCCTTTCTGTAAGTAACAGCTTATTAACTGTTCCTTTGTTTTAAACAAGAGGAAGTCTTTCAAAGGAGTTTACCAAGCTGTACGTTCAGGTCTTATTAAATTTGAGAGGAAAAATAAACCTTAGGAAGGGAACTGCTCTAATGTAAGTGATAACAGGAACCACTTTATCTATATATATATATATATATATATGTAGCTATAGATGGAAACTGTGAAACTAATCGTTTGCATATTGTATTGCTGTGGTATAAGTGGAATAAAACATTTCAGGATGTGTAGTTGCTCTTCTTCAGGGTGGTTCAAGGAGTTCTGCTTCACATCAGGGTCACATCATGCCCCACCTCCTGATTATCTTCCTCTAACAGCATGCCCTCGAATGAGTGACTTGTTCCTTACACAGCGTACACGATTAAAGATCAGAGCTCTGTGGAGGTTGATGCTTCACTGGCTGCTCCATGATGCTGGTTTGTAAGCTTAAAAAAGGCTTAAAAAAAATAAAAACACAGGCACTGCTTCTTTAAACAGCGGTGAAAAATCTCAGGTGATTCCTGAACACTTGAATTCAGAATGGAGAGATAACTGAGGAATGTGGACACCAAGCATGGAAGCCAGTTACTTACTGATCAGTTTCCTGACAACTTACTGATCAGTTTTCTTAGATTTCTTGCTTGCAAAAAGTAATACAGAGTGCTAACTGAAATGTCATATTTAGAAATAGCATCTTGTGATATTGTTAACTTAAAAGTTTAGCCTGTGCGAGTCGAATTTGTGTCTGGAGGCAAAATTTTGTTTTTAGTGAACTTTTTAAATCCTAGTAAGTAGTAACAAGAGACACAGACAAAACATTTAGAGTGGTTAAGGCTAAACAAAAGCATTAGATGAGATTAATTCTCTTTTGATTACAGTGACAGGAGTGGTCCATCCTAAACTACTTTCATAGCCTTAATCAAGTGCATCTAGACTTGTTCCCTGAGAATGGATTTGATCCCAAATCACAGTGAATCAGTGTAGCTACTGTTCACTTAGCTGTATGGGACACTGTGTAGCATAACAGATGGTGCACTGGTGTTGTGAGGAATCCAGTACCACCACAGTGATCCTGGAGCTGGGAATGATGGGTTTTGTAATCCTATGTTTCCCACCTGTGATGATGTCCTCAATGGTGCCATCTTTGCCCTCATAGACGGGACGGTGGTCTTTGGCCTGTCGCCGTCTCAACTCGGCGATGAGCTCGTGCTGCTGCTGCCTCTTCTTCTGAGCTTGCACCTGAAGGAAATAAAGCACAGGCATTCTACACAGGCTCTGTCACCTTGGCTCACTGGCCACTTTATTAGGAATTTGTATTGTGATGATGGAAATTCCAACAGAGTTATGAGATAACTGCAGCAATAACACTAATCTGCAGAGCACAAAGGAAGGCCACACGGGGGCCTCAATCGAAAGCCTGAACCCTTGTAAGAACTATTACCAGAAAGAAAGGTACAAAATAGCTAAAATGATTCCTAAATGTTCAGGTTTCATTTTAAGAAACAAAAAAGAAAAGCAGAAGCTGAAGTTTGGATCACTTTTGGTATTTGTGTGTGTGTGTGTGTGTGTGTGTGATGGAAGCATGTCATACCTTGGGGTCATGCTGTTTGGCCTCCTGAGCAAGCAGTTTCTCCCTCATAGCTTCCTCCTGTTTCTTCCTCTGTTCGTTTTCCTCAACTGCATCCTGAAAACACACACACACACACGCAAACATGAATAAACATCATTACAGCTTTAGTAGTCCAGCTTTAATAGTTTACCCCACTTTATGATCCTGAACAGCGGATATTCCAAGAAAGAAAATCTCAGCATTGTAATTGTACTTCTAATTATGTACAAACACACACACATACACACACAGACAGACCCTGAGGCTGACTGTTTCCTCATGCAGATCCATAAATCCACATGAAGGACAATGTGAGGAACAGGCGTGTATGTGTGTGTGTGTCCGGGTCAGAGCGGAGAGCGCTCAAGCCCAGCCTAAACACGGCCTTAACTTAACGCAGCTGCATCTTCCTGTTATTCATCTGTCGTTCCCCTCCCCTCACCCTCACCGCCTGCTCACATCTTTCTCCACTACACTATGAATGGGCACTCACAAGCAGAACACGATTCGACCCTTTAAACTCCCAGGAGCTGTCAGGATGGCTCACTTCCTCAAGCTCGGAACTACTAACGGGATTTCTAATTCTGTGTAATTATATAAAAAGTCCTGAGTGCAGGTGCTGTGCATGCGTGTGTGAGTGTGAGACAGAAATGAACCTGAACATACTTTGTAGGCCTTGATGAAGCGCACGAACACGGGGAAGAACACAGACGGAGGAGTCGTCTTGGTACTCTCACCGAAGTACATCACCACAGTGTTGAAAGCCTCCTGTATGAGCGTTAAAAAAAAATAGGCACTGAGTCCAAATCTTTTTTTTTTTTTTAATTTCATTTAATTCTGTAAATAAGCAGTATGAGTTGTAGCAAGATTCACAGTTTAGTTCACAAAAAATCTCTCAGCTAGACATACAAATAAAACAACAGTCATGCCTTTTAAATTAAAAGGTTAACTGAGGAACCCTGCTGGAAAAATGCTGAGGCGTGAGCTGTGGTCTGACACGAAATGCAGCTACTCTTATGTGGGGTTTGGCTGATCCAAAAGAAATATAAACCTTTTATCTTTAACATTGCGGTTACTGGGTTAAAGTTGGGTTCAGTTTAGCATCACATTAATAATAATGTTGATGCAAGGTCCTCATAGTGGGTTGTAACAGAAACGTGTGTGTGTTACCTCAGCCGTCTTGGCATCTTTCTGCAGCTTGTCCAGTTGAGGGTCACTGGCCTGCAGGAAGCCCTTAAGGACAGCGTGATCATGCAGACTGCACTCTCTTCTGATCAGCTCCATTCCTTTTCCCAGCTCCTTCACATCCAGCAGCACATTCTCCAGAGACACTAAACACACACACACACACACACACACACACACACTATAATCAACACTGTTTTTATTAACCAAGAATCTGACTAGGCAGTTGCTCACATCAGCACAGATACCATAACAAGCAAAAAAAAAAAATCATCATGAATGATATGTGAATCAACTTGCCTGCTGCGGCTTTATCCACAAAGTGCAACTCGTTGTAGAAGTTAGCGAGCTCTGGGTATTTCTCCTTCACTATCAGAGCGATGTAGTGAAGTAACGTCATCTTGCGATCAGAAGACTTCGTGTCCAGCAGCTTGAACAACACAAACACATGACAGGTGACGAATATAGAGAGATTTAAACATGTAAGTTATAATCACGCAGTAAAACAGTCATCATCCTTCATACCAGATCCAAACTTTGGAGCTTGAAACCATAGACCGAGCCTCTTTTACTACTGTTCATGTAGTTACCCAAAGCCAAAATAATCTGTACAGAGACACAGAGGGAGAAAAACAGTTCAAATGTATGATACTGTAATATACCATGTTACTCATCATGACATATTTAAGCTAGATTGCTCATCTTACTTTTTGACATAAAATCTCCTACCTCAAGCATTCGCTTCAGCTTTGGAGAAGACTTCACAGAGGCTGAAGCAGCTATGACGGCGTTGAGTTGCTGTGAAAAATAAAGATTATTATCCGCTCATATTCTTCATCATTCTTCTTTTATTTAAAGGAATCTGTTACAAATAATGTAAGAAGAGAATTTGTAAGAATTATCACAGTATAAGCAAGCAGTAATTTACTAGTAGCAGTATCAGCAGGATGAGTAGAAATAGTAGGGGCAGCAGTAGTAGTAGATCCATAAATAATAGTATTTGTGGTAGTACTAGAAGTATTTGCTAATAGTAATAGAATACTATTACTAGTATTATTTGTATTATTAGCAGAAACAAATGTGAGTAGTGTTGCTAGTAATGGTGGTCGTAGCAGTATTTAGCAGCAGTAGATGTAGTTGTATCAGTAGTAACAGTAGGAGTAGTGGTATAAGTAGCATTATTAGTCATAGTTGTAGTGGTAGTAGTGACAGTAGTAGTATTAGTGTTAGTAGTAGTAGATGTTTTGGAGGAATAGTGTTAGCCTAAGTAGTAGTAGAGGTATTAGTAGTAGTAGTGTTAGTGGCAATAGCAGCTATATTAGTTGCATCAGTAGAATTATTAGAATTAAGTACTAATAGTAGAAGTGAATAATATTAGTGCTAGTAGAATTAGTATAAATAGTAATAGACTATTAAAGTCTTGTTACTAAGCTGGCTCACCGGGGTCAGCATGCTAATATTGTCATTGAAATTCCCCACGAAAGTGATGATGCTCATCCTCTGAGTGAGGCGCTCGATCTTGCTGAAGAGGAGCATGAAGCGGTCTTCCTCAGCCAGCTGCTCCAGAGGCCGCCGTTCCTTCTCGTACTGACGCAGCAGCTTACTCTCTGCCTCCGTGGGCAGGAAGCGCATCAGACACTCCACAAAGTCCACCGGCAGGGCCTTGAGATCAAACCTGCAATCAGCACACACAATATCAGGTCCCATGACTTGAGGGTGTAATCCAAGAGGAAGATAAAAGCTGAGAACTGGCTGTGTTTCAGAGTATACTAGGCCAAGAAGTCTGTTATTAAGAAGTGTTATGTCACCGGTGCTAGGAAAAAAAAATACAATTTCGTGTCAGGTAATAGTAAAGATGATATCACATGATCATGTGTCACATGAATGCCCTCTTAAGTTACATTATTTAGCACAAGAGTTCATATTAAACTCAAGTATCCTGACTTTATTCTCTTAATTTTTTTTATTTTATATCAAAAGGTAAAAGAAATTGAATGAAATTTTATTAGTTTCAATTATGTTTTTTTTTTTCAATCAGCACAATATTTATTTCTGTAATCTGGGGGCAAAAAAAAACATTACTGAATGTTAGAACCAGTTTTATATAAAATTACAAAGTAAATCCCAACAACAAGAGGCTTTTGCTAATTATTTTATGTTGGAATTTGTGTTTATAAGAGAAAACAGGTGTGAATTAGCTGTGTGGGGCTGTCAACACCGTAGGTTTTAGCAAAACTGTCATAGGTCCTGGTTTATGTTTATTTCCATTAAACCTGTCTCAGTTTAATTTAGTTCTCTGTGTATAGGTTCAGTTCTGCTTCTCTTTGTGTTTACATTCATTACGTAGAGTTAATGCTGCTTTGTTAAAGTTTTCTGTTCAATGTGTTGATGTCACCTGGTTAATAAATCCTCTTACACCAGTGTCCATCCTGTGTTGAAATAGCTTTTAATATTGTTTCCCATTATCAACATAGTGAACTCTTTGCCGTTGGAGATGGATACTCACGTTTGGATGGCTCTGCAGATCTCCTCCGTGGTCTTGTTGGCCTTGCGTAGTGTGATGGCCAGGTTCTTGGAGCGATTCGCATCGAGCAGCTGAACTTTGTTCATGGCTTTACTGGAGGTTTTGCTCTTTGGACAGGACAGATCGACCACAGGACCCTGGGCTTTGGTCTTAAAGAGCTCCTCAAACTTCTCCAGGTCCAGCTCCTAGACACAACATTAAGATGACAGTGGAACAATTCATCAGAGCAAATCTGCATGTGTAGCCACACGATATGCAAAACAATTTGAGACTTTAATTTTAATTCTGTTTCAATTCAATTTATTAGTATAGCGCTTTTAACAATGGACATTGTCTCAAAGCAGCTTTACAGAAGTACAGAAACATAGAAAAAATTATAAAGTTTAAATTTAAGTTACTATTTATCCCTAACATTTATCCCTAATGAGCAAGCCTGAGGTGACGGTGGCAAGGAAAAACTCCCTGAGATTATATGAGGAAGAAACCTTGATAGGAACCAGGCTCAGAAGGGAACCTCATCATCATTTGGGTGACACTAGACAGTAAATAATGTAAATGTTTTTAATGTCCTTTCTACAACAGTTTATATTTACATTTATAGCATGTAGCAGATGTCATTATCCAGGGCAACAGTTGTTTACCTGGTCCCAATTAAGTCCATCATTTAACTAAAAGTAATCATGAACTAACCCTGTACATTAAATGCAGACTATGGAAAATGTCAGTACTTGACTCGCTGAAAAGAGCAACTTTATTTATCCAAAATCATGCCCCTCTCAGTGCAGTCCATGGGGTTGAGTTTCAGAAGAGTGTGTTAAATGATCTGTTAAATGTCTTTATAGTGTTAAGGTCAAAGGTTAAGCTTTAAGGAGGATCCAGTTCCACCCCTTGGACTTTTAAAGTCTGTCTAGCATCTTCATTTACCTTTGATGAATAGAAACACTGTGTATTGTCCTAGCATTACAGTTACATAAATGTTTTGTCACTGTGCAGTATTTTGCTCATTGCTTTCACATATCATGTAACTTACAGCGTATCCCTGATAGTAAACTCAATGACAGAGTGTAGGCCAAGTGAGACTCACCTCAAGCACACGCTCATCGTCGATATCGTTGAAAACAGTACCATTGATCTGGTTGGGCTTCAGAGCAGTCCAGTTAAATACAGGAAGACGGAACTTGGTCTTTATGGGCTTCTTAATCCTGATAGCTACAGATTTATACACAGAAAAGAGTTATTTATTTATTTGTTTAATTATTTATTTAATCCCATCTTAACTGCATTTAACAACCCAATTCTGTCAATTAAATCCTGGACCCTGCTTACTTTTCCTCAACAGAAAGGCTTAAATAAACTTAAACTGAAAAACAGTCGCTGGGACTCATTTAGATCAAGTATTGAAGTAAGGAAACATTTTCTCAAAAACATGAAGGACTGTACGGTCTTTTTTTTTTTTAACACACTCCATTAGAGAGCAAAGGCTAAAATATTGGAAGTTACTACACAAAACAGACACATCATACTCTATTGTTACATTATGCAACTTAATTTTATGCCATATTCTTTCGTATTATTCTTCTTATTTATTATTTAATTTCTTACATTTTGTTTATTTATATGCACAGTCTAAGGAGGAGTAGGCTGTGATTTTATTTCACTGCAGGTTCTATATAACTAATGTATATAACTATGTATGCAACAAATCATGAATCCAAATACTTGGAAAACATTATGGAAGCAGGATTCTCCATACGGACAGCGACGCCGGTACCAAACCATGCTTGCATGCACTAAGATTCTGGAAAAGCTTGGTCTGCATGGTAATATATTCATACGCTCACCTGATAAACCAACACTGAGGATGACTGAGGGTGAAGCTCCAGGAAGTGGAGGAGCCAAAGGTGGAGGTGGAGGTGGTAGACACTCTGCTATAAAAGAGACATCACATTTTAACTTACATCCACCAAGCCTGTAAAAATACAACACTGCCAGCCAGCACAGGACATTATCAGCAATGAGGCCAGAAATCACTCTGACACAAATTTATCCCCTGTACAGCTGCTTCCCTAACAGCAAGGGTGTGTGTGTGTGTGTGTGTGTGTGTGTGTGTGTGTGTGTGTGTGTGTGTGTGTGTGTGTGTGTGTGTGTGTGTGTGTGTGTGTGTGTGTGTGTCTGTTCCCCTGATCTGAGGGAAACTCCCTACTTTTCCCTTTCCCTTAGTTTGGCCACAAAATATATCTTCTTTGAAAGCAACTAGAATGACCTGTCAGGCAGAGCTTGGTACTGATCCTGGGTCTAAGTCAGATAAACTAGATTTTGGGATTTTAATATTTTGGATTATGCAACACCCACTGAGTCAGAGAGAGAACATCCCCAACAAATCCTGTGACCTCTTTATAAATGATATTCAGAAACATAAAAATGAATCTGAAAAGTTTACAAGAGAGGGGGTCAGGCATGTTTTGAATAAAAAAACATCCTGGGGTGGAAGTTTATTTCATGTATTCAGTTACCTGGAAAGGTGAACGTAAAGTACCTTTACATTTTAAACATACATAATTGATCCTTAGGGTGTTGTGGTATTGTCGCCTCATGCCAGCTGCAGTGTCCTCAGTTCGTGCCTAAACTCAGGTGTTTGTCTGTATGGAAATGTTCTTCCTGTGTCAACGTGGGTTTCCTCCAGTTTCCTCCCACTCTTTTTTTTTAACACAGGCCCAAAAATGGAATTTGGGCTTGTTTTGAGGTGTCTGTGTTCAGCATTGAATGCCTTGTCACACTCCACAGTGGTGGTTAATGGCTCACATGAGCTTTAAAAAATTATAGTTTTTCATGAGTATTTCTGTTTTTACCTAGCCTACTGGGGCAACACATTCATAGTTCAATATATTCAAGGTCCAAAAAAACCCCAAAACAGTTATTTTTTGTGGTGATATCAAACCTACTTCTGCTCTTTGAGATGCCCCAAGTGTTTGCTCATAAATCATCTAAAATATGAAGGCGTTATCTTCAATCACTAAAATTCTGTGTAAGCTTATCCAACAGAGGGAAAAACAAAAGACTTACACTGAAAGCCAACGGAGTACTGACTCATTTCATATCAGACTTGCGACGATAAAATAATTCACTTGTTAAAAAGGATTGAAAAAGTCTGATAAGTTGATTTGAAGAATGCAAGTGTACTGGTAAAAAAAAAAGGTTATAGATTGTTTAGATGAATGAATGGAAGGATGGATGGTTAAGGGATGGATGGATGGTTGAGGGATGGATGGAAGGATGGTTGAGGGATGAATGGAAGGATGGTTGAGGGATGGATGGAAGGATGGTTGAGGGATGGATGGAAGGATGGATGGTTGAGGGATGGATGGTTGAGGGATGGATGGAAGGATGGATGGTTGAGGGATGGTTGAGGGATATTTTGGATGGATGGATGGATGGTTGAGGGATGTATGGATGGATGGATGAATGGATGGATGGATGGATGGATGGATGGATGGATGGATGGATGGATGGATGGATGGACCTATTTCTACACTGACATCATATCAGATCTTCTTATTCTGATGGTTCATAACCTTCAGAATTGTGAATAAACCCGTCACCCATAAACATCCGCTATGATCCGGAAGAACTGATTTCCCAACTATCAAGTAAATCTCAAACTTCCTCGTGTCTCCACTGCTTTTTCTGTCCTCTGTTATTGTTTTGCTGCATTCTTTTGCCAAGAATGACAACAGTGATACAACCCATGTGAATTCCTATCTGACAGTTTCATGTTGCATCAGATATGGATTCTATTTAGAAATGTATGCAAAAGTGGATTTGATTTTCATGTCCTGACAGACCGGGAGAAAATCTGCTCTGTGTCAAATTAAGGCAGAAAATCAGATTTGTGTCACTTCAACATGGAAATGTGTATGTAGCATGTAGTCAGTTTGTTGGATGGACAGATCAAATCAATAAAGTGTTGGACTTGCTGCTAAAAAGTGCTATTGTTCTTTTGTATGTGTATGTGGGTAACTCAGCTGAATCAAACCAGTCACCCTGGAGCTGTAAGGTGGCAATGACACCCAGTGTGTTACCCTCACTTCATTATCAAATATTAATTGATCTGTAGGGCAGACAACTGTGCGGCAGAAAGTGTACTGAGATGAATGAATGAATAAATGTATCCTCTTAATATCAAAATATCCAAAAACCACCATTTCTATTTCATTCATACAAATACACCCTCTAAGATCTACCCTTAGTGTTTTAGGATTTTAAAACAACCCCTAACTTAAGCCATAGGCACACTAGGTCTGTGGCAGTACCTGCTGTGGGGAGAGGTGGCGGCGGTGGAGGTGGTGGCGGAGGTGGTGCAGGCGTTTCCTTGGTAGCAGTGGGCAAACTGACACCCAGGATGGTGCTGCCTGAGTTCAGCTCCCCAAGAGGAGCTCCAGTCATAATGTCTATAGCTCCACCACTTCCTCCTCCAAGAGCCTCGATTGCAATGTCTCCATCAGGCTGTTTCCTCAAGCGGATAGTCCCCTGCTGCTCCAGCTCCAGTAGTCGCTTTTCGATGTTAGTGTGCCTCTGGAAGGCGGCGTCCTTTTCCTGTATTACACGTCGAAGCGTGCGCACCTGAGAGCTCGTCGATTCATACGTCTCCTGTATGGCGTATAGAGATCGCATGAAGAAAAAATAAAAGCAGGGCAAATACATAATAAAGTTTTAAGTTTTATTTGAGTCTTAAAGGAGCAGTCTGTCATATTTAGAGTCCTCTACTGCCTGCAAGGTGATCTGCAATTGTAAGGAAAACAATGACAAGCTATTCTTTTTCACCGTCTGACTCCTCCAACATATGACATATTGAAGCACAGGTCATTCCCGGGACAGAAAAAATTTTAACAGAATCCATTCTTTAAGAACGTAGCAAAATCTTGCTGGCAATATTGTGAATCAGGATGGTTCTGAGGTATGTTTAAAAATAAGACACTATTACTGGACTAGAAACATTTTGAAATATTACAGACTGCACCTTTATCACATCTTTATCTCTTCTGAATACATAGATACAAAAATACAACCAAAAATCTTTTATTTTCCACTTTATAATTTAACAAAAACAATACAATACAACAAAACAATCACTCGATCTATATTACTGACTATTTTATGAAACCGGAATAAATCCTATATTTCTTTTTGCATGCCAGTTCTGTTGACTTTGATTTGTAGTTTAAAGTTTGATCAAATCCTGTAGTTAAATTATAATACGAAACAATCATATTGCTTTTAAGTGATTCATTAATTGTGTTTTTAAAAAAAACATGCTTGGACTCCACTGTATGTTCAAGTTCGAACACAGTGTGTTACATCCGGGTGTGACATCTAATATGGTGTATTACATCCTTGGGGATGTATAGATATCAGAGCTCTGACTAAACAACAGTGCAGGTCTGAGAGAGAAAAATAACTTTCATAACCATAAGGAATATATTTGGGAAACAAATAGCAAGTCATTCTCTTCTAAGATATACTATATACACCAAAAATAATTATGTAAACAGATAAGCGCAGCACAGTATATTACTGCAAACTGCACGGCCAGTAAATCACAGTAAAATCTTTTAAGAAAAAAAAAACACAGATCATTTTGAACAATTCCCAAGGCATATGTAAAATGATGCATAAAAGCACAGTCTAACCCGAATAGCAGTAAGATCCTTGTCTTTCTGTAAGAGTTGCTTCTCCAGCTCGGCGACTTTCATCACTGTCTCATTCTCCACTTCCAGAAGCTTCTCGGTCACCTAGTGTGGGCGGAAGAACAGGAAGAGAGGAAGAAACCATGGCAGAGAGAAGTCAGGGATGATGAGGAAGAAGACAGTGAGTTATTGATCCTAGACCTGAGAATCCGGGAAACCATCCCATAACCGATTCACTGCTGCTGAGGTTAATGATACTTCTCTCTGTCTCCCTTTCTCTCCGTCTCTGCCCCTCTCTGCTGATCTCCTTCTCTCTATCTGGCAAGCTTTCTCTTTCTACTTTAGGTCAATGGAGATGAAATAAGCTTTCTTGCCTGACGCAGCAGAATCACTTTCAGTTTTGAATCAGCTTGATGACACATAGACCAGGAAATATCTGGGAAATTCTTTGGGTAATTTTTTTTCCTTTTCACCACCCTCATGATTTCTAGACCCAGATATCACAAGAGTTGTTGTGTTGTGTATGACTGGAGCCAGAACATGACCTTGAACATGCTGTGAACATATTTCAAGCCACCAATCAACAATCTGGGGAATTGTTTCCATTCCAGACGTGTTTTTTTCTCACACAGAAAACAAATAACACACTTTGAACCCCCTGCAGTTTAAAAGCATGCTCTAGTAGCGATAGCATTAGCTGTACCAGTAGATGCTGAGAAAGAGTTGAAGAAGAGTTCTCACATGAGACAGCTGGTCTTCCAGTTCCTCCACTTTCTCCAGAGCCACGTTCTTCGTCTCTGCGTCCTCCAGCAGTCCTCCCACGTCGAACACATTGTCCAAGTAGGCCTGGATCTGCACTGACAGCTTATCGCTCTCTGTGTGCTTGGATTTCTGCCAGGACAGAGATCCCCAAATTACAAATAACATAATTACAAAAGTAAAACTTAAGATATATTCAGATTGATTCATTTGTAAAAGATACTCTGCATTACATCTTTATCATAACTGGTAAAACTGCTTATGTGTTTGTTTAATGTTACACTTTATTGCTTGTATTTGACGAAATTGAAGCTATTGCTATAAACCATGAGATTGCAGTAGGGTTTCAAATACAATATACAATTTGGATTAAAACATTATTTTAAAAAAATCCTTCTTCGTATATAGATTTTATTGGTATTTTCCAAATTTCCATTGAATTTATTCAAATGACTCAGAAATAGGCACAAATCTGGAGCAGTTTTAGTGAGTGTGAATATTTTTATTACTCCTGTGTTGTAGATTGAAAGTGTTGAAAAAAAGTCACTTCTACATGTAGCCAATAATAAAGAGGTTTGTTCTAAAAAGCTGGAATAAGATCCTAACCTCAAAAGCAGCTAAGCAGAAAAGTTTCAATTAAACTGACAGAAACCAAAAATGGAATTTGTGACGGTTTTGTGGTACGCAAATTCAGCAGTGAACGTCACAATTCAGTGTTTAATGGCTCAAAATGAAATTAAATATTAAGACGCTGTACGCATTTGTAGTATTTCTTAAGTATTTCTTGAACCTAGCATACTAATGGAAATATATTCATAGAAAAAGTAAATGATTTCACACAAAAGTAAATGGTGATATTAAACCCATTTCGAAGTGTTTGGAATAACCTTGGTTCAAATTTGAACTGCTTATGAACAAAGTCTCACATTCAAACCCGAGTAAATCCGGACTAATTTTATATAAGACTTAACGATAACACGATTCATTGAAAATTTCAGATAAGTCGATTTTGAACACTGGTGTACGGGCCAAAAAGTGTTAAATCTCAAAGAGGAACTTGAGGCACGAGTTTGTTTGCAAATCTTCAAACTTCCCATATAAGTATGCAACTCCTCACCTCTAGGAAATCATCCAGACCCAGTTTAGTGAATTCATACTGCAGATGCACTCGGAAGTTCATGTCCTCTACAGAATGGACCACGATGTTGATGAACTGCATGCAGGCCACCTGGTATATGAGCAGAAACACAAAACACAACAGGGATACAAATCACAAAGACTGAACAATGTAAAGCTCAAGATATGTTTGAGTGAAGCAGTTCCCCTACCATGAAATCAATGTTTCCATCTTCACAGCGAAAATATTCCATCAGCTTTTCAAAGCGGTGCTTTTCCTTACACACCTTCAGGGTAAAGATGGACATTCGTTAGCATTCTTCAGATTTCAAGGTGTAAATGAATTTTTTGCAGCAAAACTGGACAGCTTTACAAATGATTTCTCAAAGTGAAGCAGATTTTATCAGTGGCGTAAATCTTAAAAAAATCTTCTAATGGGTTTAATCCAAACCAACAGTGCAGAAAGAAAAGGTTTCAATGCACTAAATATTTGGATTGCCTTCAGAAAATAGATCTGTGCTCAGAGGCATTTGTTTTATGGTTGACTGCAAGAAAGTAGGTCTAGAGAGGTCCAGCCATTAGCAAAGAAAACCCGGCTTAATTGCCGTTATTCATGGGAAAAGATGTGTTTTAAAGGGAGCGATATCCCAACACATTCTCCCACACGATATGATTTAGGCTTGTATTTTATGAAAAATATTGTGCAACATAGCAAGCTAGTTTATGTTGCACGGAAAAAACATAACAACAGAGTCTAGGGCTGGAGTCAGATTTTTGGTATTTTATACATAGCATAGTGCCCAGAGGATCTGCTTAAAATCCTTAGTCATTATTCATTCTGAAAACATAACAAATTGCAGAACATTATTCAACTCCTGAAACTTCTACAGTTCCCACTGAATAAGCTAGCTAATAATTTCTCTCAAAACAATGAAATCTTTCCCACAGCTGACTGAACTGAAAGGAGCCACCAAATAATAATCATAACTACTACGAAGCTTGTCCATGATGCTTCTGAGAGTCTAAATAAGATGCTTAAGGCAGCATTTCACTATAAAGTGCATATGATTTTTCAGGAAAAATGTCATGTTTCTATAGAAATATGGTACATAAGAACACATTATCTGATCATCCTGAATAATGTATTCGTATTCAGTTAGCATAAATCATGCCCATGTTTGTAAACTGGTTATTGGGAGGCTCTAGGTTATTGAGAGCTGTTGCGTATTATGTGTTTGGTTCCCACATTGTTCAGACTGACAGACAGAGTGTACAGACAGAGTGTAGTAATTTCCAGGCTTCCGGCGTTTAGCTGACTGGACAAGCAGAATGGGGGGAAGGTTAAGAAATGTTACAGCAAGCAACTCTCTCCCACCAAATCGCTGATCGTTATCACACTTTGCAGTTGGTTCGTATTTGGTAAGCCTAAAATAGTTTATCCTGGTATTTAAGGCACATTCAGAACTTTCCCACCGTTCGGTCTAAACAGAAAAGATCTTCTTGTTGCATATAACTTACTGGAACTTCCCTACTGTACACAATACCCCAATCTCATCAACTGTCAACACTTATATCCCTGTCCAGACTTCGTATCAGCCATACAGTGGCATGTACACAGCTTCAGGAAGGTACCTCTTTGAAGTTATCAAACGCTGAGAGGATGATCTCATGGCCTCCTCGCACCAGACACACAGCAGCCAGAAGCTCCAGGACCAGTGCTTTTGTCCTGCACCAAAAAAACAATGACAGCTATGAATATTCGGCTCCAAGAAAAAAAAAGGTCAAAGCAGGATCCAGACAATGAGCAGGCTTACATTACAAGTCATATATCAGACTAAACCTTATCCACCTAGCCTGTCTAACATCTGTCCTTCAGGGGGAAAAGCTCTGCTTTGTATCCATTGTTAGAGAAATTTCAAAATCATGAGCTGAACTCCTGTTTGTGGGTTTGGCTGTCATTCGGCTCATATTTAACAGCCAGACTAGGTCGCCGAGGGATGGGAAGACGTTTTTGTCAGAGAACAGGTTCGTAATATACGGATACGTGGATATGAGATTAGGTGAAAATTGTGGAATTAATTAACGTGAGTGCTAAGAGATGCATTTCTTTAGTATTTCTGTAGGATGTAAAGTGACACTTTGGCACTGTGCTGAAGTATACTGACTACCCATGTACATCCTGTTAAAAAAAAAAAAAAAAGCATTTTAATCCATCCCAAGATATCAGGGAATTTTAATGAAGCTGGAATATTATAATTTAATTAAAATAAATGAAAAAGAACAATAACAACAATAATAAAATATTTATTTATGTATGTATTTTTCAAATTAGTGACTAAAAATAAGTATAATATTAACAATAATGATAATAAAGATAAATAAAGATATTTATAAATAATAAATTAATAAATAAAATCAATAAATTAAAAAACAAATAATACATTACAAATAATCTTTATAGAGCTGTAGGATATGAATGTAAATCAAACTAATATCAATCATATCTACTGGACATATACCTTTTACCTAAAATAAATATTAAACATACCAGAACATTCTGACCCCTCCCACCTCCAAAACTTCTTTGCACCCCAACACCCACTGTATTACATTTCAGACTTCTGATGATCCACACATACAGTACTTCTACATGTTGTTAATCCACCATAAAGAGGTCATTCATACACCATTACAATCGCTTCAACACCCACTGAAAATCTAGTCAATAAATACCTGTTGATCAGGTCCTTTAAGTATTATCCTGTAAACTATCCCACCATATAATTCACCCTTTAGTACGTGTTAATGAAAGGCTTTACTCACCGTGAGTTCTTATTGTTCAGGCTCAGGGCGATTTCATTAACCGCATGTGCGTGGGACATGACCATGTTGAAACCGTACTAAAGAAAAAAAGGAAAACGTCACATATTTAAATTTTATTGAAAATAGACTAGATTTGAGCTTATGATGCAGAACACAAAGAAAAAAACAAATATTCTGAGGATTTATCCATTATAATCAACTAACTTCCATTCATCCATCCATTTTTTGTACCACTTATCCTACACAGAGTCAGAGGAAGCCTGGAGCCTATCAGGCCTGGAGCCTAACATATCACACACACACTTATTCGCTTAAAAAAAAAAAAACCTCAATCACAGAGAGAACACGGAAACAGAGACAGGAATCAAACCCCTGACCGAGCCATGCTGCCATGACCCCCTCAACTCAATTAAGATAAAAACTAGCCTCTTCTCCCAATCCATGACTATATTTATCTGTTCTTTTAAGGGTTCAATCAGTCATTTTGTTAGCTTAAGCTAGCTTTTGAAACTTAAAACCTTTACACCCTGATTCACCCACTCACTTAAGTGTTTCCTCAAACGCAATGATTCCAAAACAGATCTATACATTCGGTCTAGGCTCGAAAACTTGAAGCACTAGTGGGAAAGTGAAAGCTTCCTGAACTGACAGGCAACATTATGGCCAAGCAAGCTGTTTGCTGTGATCCCAGGGCTTCACACAGACCATGTTTTCCTTTGAGAAGATATTTTATTGACAAGAACCAGAGTCACTGATTGCCCCTTTAACTGGAGTCTATTCGTAACCCAGGCATAAGAGCAGTGTTTCAGAGGCTTTGCTTCCATTTACATAGAATCACATTGTACTTTCTAACAAGCTCAGACTTACATCACATAAATGATGTCCGAGCAAGACAATGATGTGTATTAATCACTGTAAAACCACTAGAGGGAGATACAGAGTGTTGTAGGATTTCTGTATCAAATGCTCACACTGTGTAAAATACCTGGTAGTTCATGACAGCTCGCAGGCACATGATGCACACATGCACGTCATCCTTCTGACTCACAATCCTGGAGTTTTTGATAGTTTTGCTGTTCGCTGCTGATCCATACCTGCAATAAGCAAGGCTGTGCAAGTGAGTTCTAACATCACCCTCACAGGATTATTTATCAACAATAACGCCAGACATATGCTACATTAAAAACAGATGCTTGACTTCATTGTTTGATATGCGTGCTGCTCTCCGGATGTGCGGTTTCAGCAATGTGGGTCGCGTATCGGAAATCAAGCCAGAGCGCCAGCACACACTCCTGTTCATCACACGCACACGCACCACGAGACGCACAGTAACGTGGTTTCTGTAACGTGCTTCTCATCTGAAAAAGTAGCTAAATGTAGAGGGAGCTTATCATGTTTCCTGTATACTGAACACAGGATATCGACACGCTTGCAATACTTACAGTCAGTGTAACACTGTTACTGTGACAACAGAAAGACAAGAAACAAATGCAAGTTTTGTAGATATGTAAATATACCAAATCACTTCGTATTACATATGCACATATATAAATATATGTGAATGTATTTCTATTAATGAGACTGTGATTATATACTTTTACTGAATAAATCTTAGCAATGGTTCTATAATTTTACATATACCTTTGTATATGTGTGTGTAAGAGATTTTCATTCTTACGGATACCACAGCACTGTTCAATGGACATACAAATTATTAAAATAAGTTACTAATTAATTAAATGTAACTAATAAAAATACACTGTAAATGGATAAAAATGATGGTCATTCTTTATTTAATGGAAGAATTAATTTTTTGGGGGCAGATTGCTGTGGTATAATGGAAATTTAAAAAAAGTTCGCAGTGGTAATGGCTGTGGGTTATAGTAACAGCGTGATTATTTTCCTGTACCAGCATGCACTGTAGTGATTTGTCCATCCTTATTACATGCTTTCTATTTTGCATGATTCAAAAAAATCTGATCGAGCCATAAGGTCAGTGTAGATGACCAGCATACCCATAACACACAAAGTTCTCACAGAGCTTTATCAGGCTTTATCAGGTGAGACACATACAAGCAGATATAAAAGCCAGCTGGGTTTTCTTTTCTTTTTTTTTAGGGAAAGCAGTAAGACAACAAAGATGAGCAGAGCAGCATGGTCACATCTACATTACTTACGATACGTACCGAGGGACCGAGTGGCGCACCGAGCGCACCAGTGTACTGAACCCGTTCTGGTGCAGATCCTCAATGGACCTGCTCCAGGACTTGGCTTTGTCCAGGGAGCCGTCCTCACCATTCTCCAGACCATCAAAATCCAACCTGAGCCGCACAAATACACACACACACACACACACACACACACACACACACACACACACACACACACACACACACACACACACACACACACACACACACACACACCAAGACAATCACACGCACAGAAGCACAAATACAGGGAGCATAGGGGGTTGAGGAGCAGTAGCTACAAAGCTCAGTAAGTGCTCAGGGTTATTTTGCACAGCAGCTAAGGGCAATTTGAGTGTTTTACAGCTCAGCAGGGCTCAGCAAAGCCTCGCGAAAAGTTACTGCAACAAGTTATCAGCAATACCATGTCTCACCCTCATAAGCACATACATAATGGGAGTGGGAATATCCTGATATTCACACTCTCACTCAGGAGGAGATCTGGGAAGTGGACAAATTCTGGACATGCCAGCTTCAGAATTCATCCTAATGTCCAAAAAGTATTTTTGTTCTTTGTGTGTGTGTCTGTGTGTGAGAATGTGTGTGTGTACCCTGACACTATATGTGTGTGCTATGGACGTACATGACAGCGCACTGAGCAAAGGAGAGGTACTCCACCAGAATGTCCAGCCCTCTGTTCTCATCATTCAGGAACTCCCGCACCCACCTGTCAACACACACACACACACACACACACACACACACACACACACACACACACACACACACAGGTCAGCATGGCACACTACAAGAGGTCATATTAATTCATATTTCATAAACTGTAAGGCTTTAAACTCTACAAACCTTTAAAAAAAATTCTACTGTCACACAACTTATCTCAGGTGATGTATATAATCCAGCACTTGGTGTGATTTATTAACTATAAGAATGTGCTTTAGTTACAGCATCAAGAGCCGTCACACTATCAAGACCCATGCTAAACTTAAACATACTGTAGCTACGTACCAAACTTTTTTTTCTTTCTCTATATGTTAAGCTATGGATAAATGTTCGTCTCTATTATCTGTGCTACTGTTTCACCCACCCCTGTACTACACATCAACTCTACTCTCTCACCATGATTCCAGAGAGAGAATATTATATCGTCCAACATACAGTTATATGAATGAGATTTCCAAAGATTGATAGGCAGTTTTGTTTACTTTTTAGCATCTTATGAAGAGTCACAGAACTATATGTTGCTAGAATGGGCCACAATTTTGCTAGAAAAGTCCATGACAGTCCATTCTGTTTCATTATACTTCAGAAATAAGGTATAATAAAAACAGGAGTAATGGTAGAGACATCAAATCAAGTGAATGTAAAGGAGGAACTGAGAATGGACATGCAAATAAAGCAAAAGAGAAAACAGAATCGAAAGAGTAATAATATTTAAACACTAAAAACCCCAGGCTGTGTAGAGTGGGTTATCCCCCCGTTGCCTGCCGTGGCAGAAAAAGTCCAAATACATACATATATATCTATAAAAAGGCCAGTTTGAGATTTGTAGTCTTTGTGCTGCATTTTTTTTGGGGGGTGGATGGGGGTTTTTGGGGGGAAGGGAAACTGAAGGAACACTGAAGGAATTCCCACCGCACTCAGCTAAGGAATGTGGAAGGCATATGGCTGTGAGAGAGCAGCGAGGAGAGAAGGACGATCCTTTGACATCGGATTGATTAAGTCTACCTCCCCGATGCTAAAACGTGTCCAGAGTCACATTGAAATGATTACTAGGGGTACGGATGAGATCTATGAAGGCTGGACTTGCCTTTGGTGAGAGGAAGAGAGAGAGAGAGCACAGATGAGAGTAATACAGACAGACAGACATACAGAGGTAGAGAAAGTGGGGCCTGGGGAATAGTGCAGACTTTGTGTGCTGAAAAGTTAGTGAGCTGAGCTGATCAGTTTCCTGTCTGCCCCCCCACCCCGTCATCGCTCTTTCCTGCCAGATGCTATTTCAGACTGGTTCAGTGAGGCGAAGAACAGCACGTCAGAAAGGGGCCTGATTTCAGACCAGTGCAATAACCACTGTTCTGTTTTTACGTCGCCACAAGAAAAGTCTGAAAATAGCATGGTTGCTTTTTCCTCCAGCTCAATGGGAAATGCATTAAAACTCACTTTTACTGATGAGGAAAAAGAGCATGCAAATGATTAATGGCCCTCTCTGAACACAATGGAGGTACTCAATTCTTGGATTTTGAATCCTTTTGAAGAAAATTCTAACGCAATGTGGTTTGGAGCTTTCTGCACTTAGAGTGACTCACTTTCTGCTGGCTTGGATAGTCCCACTTGGAAACCCTAAAGATCTGTACTTCCCAAAAAAGATTTTGTGGGCCTCAGACTCTGGTACAAATCTCTCCAGGTGAGATTATCACCTAAGTACTGCTGCTGTAATGTTAAATACTTTCCTGTTCTCATCCCAGGACACTTATCCACAGTCTGGTCATACTGAACCTCTTTTCAACACACACTTGCAGTGCTACACAAATAAAACTGTAATGAACAGAAAATTAGCCAAGCCATTAATGTTTGTTCTGGTTATGAGCTAAAAATAGAGTAGTGTTTTGTATAGTGCTAATAAACCAGACTGGGAGCTAGACAAACTGTTATAAGTCAGCACTTTTTAGTTTTACAGGTTCACCGTGTGTATGAATGAAATCGCATTTGCATCAAGTTTCATTATGTTGCACTGTGTGTGGCACTCTTTTGTCTCTATTTGAGGAGTGTGAGTCATGGGAGTGCATACGCATGTGTGTGTTTTTTTTCTTTTCACAATTCCATTGTTGGATGATCGGACTTCCTGACTCTCCAACGTACACAACTGTGTTTCCTGCTGGTGAAAATGGATGGAGGGTGGGTACAATGAAAACCATCTGGGGGCACACACACACTCACACTCACACACACACTCATACAGTGCATTGTAAAGAGACTGGTAGAACCAAAAGCAAAGCAAATTCTCCAGCCAGACCTTTACTAAAGGAAACATTAATAAAAATAAAAATAAATAAATAAATAAAAACTCTGTCAAAAGTGGAAAGGCTCATCAGTCGAGGCTGTAGTTTAGCCTGGAGATCTGGAGATGCAGCACTTAATATACCTAACACCCTGCTATAATCAAACCACCATCAGACAAACAGACACAGATAGAGAGAGAGCCTGCTTTCAATGACGGTCAGTTTAAGATGCAGAGATGTGAAGGGGAGGGTCAGCAGATGAGGAGAGCAGAGAAAGAGGATAAGTCACCCAATGTGATTGGTCCTCAGCGATATCTCCAGTTCCCTCAGAACTTTGGTGGATTCCTGAACCCGCCTGCGGAATTTCTGCAGAGGGAGAAAGAGCTGATTTTTATCAGGCTTTTAGCAAAACAGCCTGTTTCACAACACCACAGAGCACTACATCCACACAACATGTTAAAAAACCAATACACAAATTTTGCGACGATGGCAAGGAAAAACTCCCCGAGATGATATGAGAAAGAAACCTTGAGAGGAACCAGGCTCAGAACCCATCCTCATTTGGGTGACACTGGACCGTAAATAATGTAAATGTTGCTGTTCAACAGTTTATAGTCATGAGGAATTGTGCAAACAAGAGCTCTTCAGGAACTAATAGGTCAGTGTAGTTTCTGAGTTCATTATTGACCAATTAAAATCAGCAAACAAGAAAAGTTGTGTATGTGAAAATAATCATCAGTTGTTACCTTGCGTGTGACTCCTGGATCTAAAAAACCCCTCAGTTTCTGAATGTACGTGTGTGGGGGGTTTTTTACTTGGAAGCGCTCCTAACACAGAAAATGGAGGAACGTTAATGGAGACATGTTTCACATTCCATTAACAGACTGACTCATTTATTCAATCCTACTGACTCATTCACTGTAACATGTTATAGTTTCACAAATTGCTGTGATCCAGTACAATCCTGTGGTTTTATATTGTCAAATAAAGCTTGGGAAATAATGTCAAATAAAGCTTGGGAAATGTCCTAGGATAATCGTCACAGACCTTTACATGGATTATACGCTAGACTTGCAAATCTGTTTTGGTGTCTGCATATACATTAAGCAAGCACTGACCAGACTGTGTTTACAGAATTATAGTCACAAAGGAAGTACAGGTCAGAACAGATATTACACCTGATCACAGATGAGGTCCCACTTCTTCTCGTTGTCGTACTGGCGGAGGAGGCGTGCTTTGTCCGGAGGCAGGTTCATGGAGCTCTGAAAAGACAGCAAACAGACAAGCGTCAGCCCACACAACAGTCTTGTAACTATGCAGACGACCTCACAGAAATGTCTCTATCCTCTCTAAGTGCATCCTCCCTCCCCGACCTCAGGGCCCGCGAAGTCAATTTCGCATCCTGTCGCATGAGATCATCCCCGGCCTAAGGTGGCCTCGACAACGCTGATCTGCTCGTCCAACCGGTCGCCGGAAAAACAAAGCGGGCTCTTGTTTATCTCGACAACAACAGCTCTTGCTCAAAGCAATCTTTTAATCAAGTCGTTATTGTAGATCACTGTGGAAGTGATGAGTGTGAGTTCATTCCATCTAAACTCTGGCTCAACATATCAGTAATGAGCAATCAGATATCATTATGTTTTATTCTTGCTGTACATTTCATAAGTGAACAAGATTTGATCTGCAGAACTGAAACGGCAGATTCTTTTTTTTAACACTCTCTTTATTGTTGTTTTCAAAATTTGGTGCAGAGAATGATTCAAAATAAAATATGTAACAGATTACATAGCTGACATGTCTTTTTCAATCCCTTCTATTGCCAATATTAAATAGATAAATAAATAAAAATTGAGCCTTGATGCCCAATGACGCCTGAGATAGGCACAGGCTCCCCGTGACCCGAGAGTAGATCGGATAAGCGGTAGACAATGAATGAATGAATAAAAATTGAAGGGTGAAAAAGAAAATAAAAACTTTGACACTAGAGTCGACATATTAAAAACAGAAAGCGTCTCATAAGTAAGGAATAAAACAAAATTTGGTTTGCTGTATGTCTTTATCATACCACTTGCAAATGATTATAGTCCATACTATATACTATAAGTTTTAGTTAATGAACAACACATCATACTTTTTAACCAATTAAAGTAGAACATCTGTAAAGCAATATTTCCTCCCCATTATCAATTGCATTACTATATCAATAAACAGCTCTCTCACCAGCCTTACTCTCTTTCGCTCTCATTGAATATTAAATATTAAGTTAATGACAAATAAAAAAATGCATCTAGTCATTGCACTAAAATACATCTGTAGAACTACCCCCCATGATAACTTTACTGCATCTATAAAGAGTTCTCTCACCAGTCTCTCTCTCTCTCTCTCTCTCTCTCTCTCTCTCAATATTCAGTAAATCTTAATTAAAACACACACACAAACACTTTGTCATGCAACCAGAAAAGGATAGTTGTCAAACTTACTGATGTTACAACACCCTGAAACTGGAGACTCCTTCTATAGACGTTAAATAATCCTCTCCTTACAAAAATGTCACCAAACCAATAACTGTATGCTTCTCTTGATTAAATACTTTAATTTTTTTTTTAATTATTTAGATTATTACACTTATAATGTGTCACATCCTCCATACAAGCCCCTATGAACTACTTATTATTATATAAATGATAACATATTAGAACAAACATGTTATTATAATCCTCTGCTTTCTTCAGAGTCTGTACTATCATTAAGACCTCTTGACCAATCAGATTCGAGAATAGCAAATGGTTTATACCACAGCGCTGGAGTAAAGCAAATAAGCAAAAGATGCTGATCCTATTTGGAGCCTTTTGGTTGTTTATGATAAAGTGCAGGTGGAGACAAGAAGAGGGGGATGAGAGATTCTGACAGAGTGGCCCAGCATGTAACAGATCTCTCAAGGGCGAAGAAACAAATGGTGTTTATCGTGAAAGAACCAGCAACAAGCCCGATCAACAATAGCCTTCTTGCTTCATTCAAACTCATTCACCCAAAACACAGGAACCTGCTGAGCCGGTGCCAAAGGCCATGACCGAGACAAGTTATCGAAAAGGAGGTCAGCTAAACAAGAGCAACACTCAATACACATGCACATAGTTGCAGTGGTGCAGACACTGATTTTTTTTTAAAATTCCATCTGTACTGTAAACCGTCTTTCCACAAGCTTTTTACTTTTACAGTCGATTTTAGGGAATAAATGACTATGCTGCTGGAAATTATGCAGTCTGATCACCAAGCTCGTAAATCTTTACGTAACTCCACCTCAAAGACGAGTGATGAGAGAAAACATTATGCGCTGTCTTTTATTTTTTTGCTCCAGGTTGAGCTCAGGTTTAGCTCTCAGACATGCCGTCTGTAATGACTAGAGTTTCCAACGTTTGCTAAGAGACACTCTCCAAAATTCCCCTCAGATAATCACCTGCCAGAGACGAGCCTTCAGTTTAGAGCTTGAACTTGAGAGCTCTCACACTAGCATTTCCTGAGAACATTACACTTCCAGAATGTTTTTTTTAACCTCACAAAAAGAAAGCCACCATAAATTCCAGATGTCTGGTGTTACAACTGGAATGCGCCCCGTTTATAACAAATACAGACAAATTTACTATACTTTCTAAACTCCCTTTTACTGAAAACAGGATGGAGTTTTGTATTCATTTCTCGATCATGGAAGATCTCATGCTTGGAGGAGTGTGTGTGTGTGTGTGTGTGTGTGTGTGTGTGTGTGGGTACTCTCTCTTTCCCTCAAATGAAATGTCAGTAATGGCATGGAAACCTCCCACTCCATAGAGTGTCGCTACAAACAGCTGCCTACTCACTGATGAGCGCACGACTTCTACACATTTTTGACAACAAAGGTCTCAGCAAAATAAAGATGAACTGTTCCAGTTGTGAACTTTGACAGTCTGGCTTCCAATCCTTGGAAAGGGGTTGGGGTTATCCCTGGATAGCTAAAACGGGAGCTGTGCTGGGTCACTAACAAGAGTCTGCAGCACTGGGTGTCTGAGACAAACTAAATTCATATATGGGCTAAGTTTTTTATTCATAATTTAACAACCAGAAAAAATCTGGAAAATGAACTGAAAAACTATTTTTAATGAGAAAATTTTCATTCATTACATTCATTTCATTTTCATTTCATTTTTTTAAACTACTGCCAATGAAGACACATATGTAATTACTTTTTATGAAGCATCTTGGCACAAATCTATGAAAAATCTGCAAATTTTGAACAATTGCAAGCTCCTACAAATATCATGAAGTCTGCTTGATTATGGATCAAGTTCTCCTATCAGAAAAAAAAATAAATCACAAAATCCTGGAGTGACTGCTCAATGTAGGAAACTAATATTGCTAATATTTTGTTCAGGACACAAACATGATGTACAACATGATCATGAAATGTTCATTTCCCTTTCCATTGGTGCTATTAGTTTCCTGGTGTGCTAGCTGGTGTGCTAAGGTTTGTATACACAGTACGATTGCTAGAACCTGACCACTCGCAGCCACTCGTGTCCATTTTTGAGCCTGAAATGAAATTAGTGGGCTTAAATGGCCAAGCTTAAATAGGGCTTAAATTTTTTTGGTCAGTAAAAGGATTTGTAGATAAGAGATAAAGATCAGATCTTTATCTGATCTAAAATTATTCTCCTTTGTCTTTTGCCATTAGCAATGCAGATTGAGCAGCGAGCAGCCTGAGGGTCAAAATTCCACAGTTCTCATGAAGGATTTTACACACACTGATTAGTTAAAGCACTCAAGCACTACAACCAATCGCAGCAAGAAATGGGAATGTTGTGTTTTCTCGGTCATGCACATACAGAGAAATTGCATGGTTCCACTGGCAGTTTAAAGCTCTGTGGAACTTTAGAGGTCTGTGGTGTCGAATTCAAAAGGGTTAGCTGGCCAGTCCAGACCACAAAATAAACAGTGGACTCTGAAGCAACAATGATCCAATTTCAAACCATCAGGGTGGCATGGTTTCCAAATTGGAAGAAGGTTCCATGTGTCTTTGCTTTTTCTTTGGCAGAAGCACCTCATTCCAATGAAGTCAAGTGATGACTTAAAGGCTACATGATGACCCAATGGACCTTATTCGCACAGAAGGCCATGTACAGCTGGGGAAAAAACTAGACTAATACTTCTCAAAGCCCGGTTCCAGGGAAGGCCAGATTTTTAAAGAAAACTGTAATAGTTACAGTGGTGGAAAACCCACCGTAACCCAGCATTATCAAATTTATTATATTTATATTTATCGAATTGTAGTCTGTTTGACTGTTCATGTGAATTGAAGGTTTTTTCCAAGCCTCAAGAGTTTAAAAAGAACGTCAATATGAATCTAATTACAATGTTAATCAAAATTTCTTCTGTCAGTGGAAAGTTTCATAATAAAAACGTCAATGACTCTAAGCAATAGTTAAACAATGGTTCTTCACATTTCCTTTAATATTTTAAATCATTTTAAACGTCGGAAGATGTTCTTAAAATAAAATTGTAGTAAAATAAATTTGTAGTAAGGAAGTCTGTGGAATTTAGTTCACAGTAAAGTTACACATTTAACTAATTAACAATTGTAGTGATTTTTGACCTTTAAGTGAAAGATCTTTTTAATAGACGCCACTTTTTTATGAGCACTGAGCCGAGAGTGTCAAAAAAACAAAACAAAATCAACTAGATAAAAAAAAGCTGCTTGGCTCCACAATAGAGTGACGAAAGCCACATCAGGGACAAAACTAGCTTCTGTTGTTCGATGACGACTCAGTGGATGAAAAGAGAGACTGTAATGGTTTAACAAAGCGCCATTCCCGTCTGACATTTACATTCAAACAGCATATACTGAATAATAGACTGCGCAGAATAAGGACGAGTGCACCAGATATCTTTAATGCTGCAAAACTGTTAGACTCTTAGATTATGTGAAATATTATTACCATACATTATCACAGTATTTAAAAAACAGACCGAAAAAAATAACCAAAGAGAAATGATATGTTTTTTATAATAATAGCTTTTTATAATATGACTAATTTTAATGCTTGTTAGCATTGTGGTTTTGTTTTCTTTCTTTTTGTTATCAACATGATCCCAGTGTAATTCCTGATCATTTAAATGACAATGATAAATGATCATTTTCCTTGTGATATGTAAAAATGAGTAAACTATTCAGATTTTTTTTTTTTACTTCATTTTTTTTCTGCATTATTCAAAATATAAAACTGTAACACATTTACAGAACCCTGTACTGGAAAGAAAATAATCTAAAATATCTAAAATACATTTTTATATACATTGACTATTAAACCTAAACATCAAAAACAGGGCAAAAAAAAAACCAAGAACCTCTGAAGGTTAGTGTCTGGTGAATCATTACGTTGGCAAAAAAATCCATGATTTTAAAGAGGTGGTCTTGCTCTTAATCATTTAATTGTATTATGTTTCCATATTACAAAAGAAAAAAAAAAAAACACTGACGCAGGTTTTACATTTCAGCAATGTTGCCACACATTATCACAACTTTCCCACACACCTGGACCAAGGTTTTGGTCAACATAAAAAGCAAAGAAAGGAAAATGAAAGAAGAAGAGTATTCAATAAAGGGGAACGATCAACCTTAATGCACAGTACACAAAAAAATGTAAAAAAAATTTTTTAAATTGTACCTGTGCAATCGTTATAGAGAACATTCATGACACGGCTGAATTCTGTTTATTCACACCCACAAATCTCCATAAAAAGCAAAGCTCCCAGGGAACTGAAAACGACATCATGACTAAATAGCGGATAAATCTTTCAGTAATGTAGTTTAGCCATTTAAGCAAACCAACGTCTCTGGACACACACCAACTCTAAACCCTTTCAGTTCTTTGGCCCTGAGAGACTGACCAGTTTTTTTTGTCTTATTTTATAGATTTGTTTTGGACTTTTTTTCTTCAATTCATTGATACGAAACTACTGAACTCTGTGTGTGTGTGTAATATAAGTAAATAACTAATTAATTCATCCTGAGAGGATAAACTATAGTTAATATTGCTGTAACTTGTCACTAATTATGACTAAAGATTTGAAGCAGCTGAGGGTCATGTTAGTCTCGTTATATGTACATTAATGCAAGGATAGGATATGAATACAAACTATTCCATTCCATTGTCTGTACCACTTATCCGATCTATCATCGGGTCACGGATCACTGTGCCCATCTCAGGCATCATCGGGCATCAAGGCAGGATACACCCTGGACGGAATGCCAACCCATCGCAGGGCACACACACACTCATGCAATCACATACTACGGGCAATTTAGAGACTCCAATCAGCCTAGAAGCATGTCTTCAGACTGTGCGAGGAAACCCACCAAGCACAGGGAGAACATGGAAACAGCACACAGGGAGCAGGCGCGAGACTCGAACCCAGGATGCTGGAGGTGTGGAGCGAACATGCTAACCACTAAGCCACAAATACAAACGAGATTTTCATAAATATCACAGTTCTTGGGTAAAAAAACAAATAAATATGCGAATAAATACGTAAAAAGAAGGCTCAGGGTCAGCAGTCATTCACTTGTGCTTGCTACATGTTGCTTTCGGCTGCTCCCTGTTCCGGGTCGCCACAGCGGACCAACTGGTCCGCACAACAATCTGGCACAGGTTTTACGCCGGATGCCCTTCCTGCCGCAACCCTCCCATTTTTTTCCAGGCTTGGGACCGGCACTGCCTCCAGTGGCTGGGAATCGAACCCGGGCCTTCCGCATGATAGGCGAGAAACCTACCACTAAGCCACCAATGCCTCTTTGTGCTTACTACATGTACGATTCCAAAAAAGACAGACTTAAATTTTGATTTCTGCTTGTGAATCAAGTCTATATTAACTTGCAACTCAGCAGGAAATACAGACATAAAGCAGAAGGTAGTTTAAAAGAAACAGGAAGTTTCTCATGGTTTTTTTTAAACACTGACACTTATACGAATATAAATTTTCCAAACCATTGAGGAAACTCTTGGTAACTGCTGAACAGAATAGGATCATATCATCATACAGCTCTTCTATAATTGGTGCAAAATTTCAGTCATAATGCTGCAAAGACAGGACAGCGCGTTCACATTCACATTCCTTAGACCTTATTTGGCTTTATGTTGTTTCAGAGAGGCCAGTGGGAGTGCAGGTCAGCAAGTCCTCCATGCTGCATTTAAAAACACAAACAATGCAAATAAGGTTTGTTTGGGAACCCTCTGTTTACTGCATGGGATGTCTGCTCCCATGATCAAGATCTAGATACTGGGTCACAATACAGTATAAAGCATTCCAAAGCATCATCAAATCTGCAAATAAATAATCCTGCAAATTATCTGTGAGACAAAATCACGCCTTCATTTCCAAACACAGAGGCAGGAGCAATGCAGACAGTATTATCAGTATCAGTATCAACAGTATTCAGAGAGTTATTAGCAGTTATACAAGAAAATCAGATGCTATAATGGCATAATAGTAATAAAACACTAACTATTACGGACCAGTCAAGTAGCTGTAGAATTTGCTTGTTGTATCAATAGCCTATAACATTAGCTACCTGTTACATTGTTAACATGTGTACTGCTTACAAGCTTAAGTCATGAGTCAAGAAGTCAATAAAAGCTTCAGTCCAGCAGTTTATATTGTCATTTCAACACTATATGGTTGTATATACACATATTCATATATACAGCTGGTATATATTTTTTCCATTTACAGCATTTGGCAGACACCCTTATCCAGAGCAACTTACATTTTCTCATTTTTATACAACTGAACAACTGATGGTTGAGGGTCTTGCTCAGGGGCCCAGCCCCTGAACTCACAACATTCCAATCAGTAGTCCAACACTTTAACCACTAAGCTACCACATCCCCTGCTTAAATAGTCAAGCAAAATCACACAAGTAAGAGTGGTGTCATCATGGATTTTTTAATGTAAATCTGCTTTCCACTGATCAGCCATAACATTAAAACCACTGACAAGTAACACAAATAACTTATTGGACCATGGGAATAATGGGATATATTAGGCAGCAAGTGAACAGTCAGTTCTTGAAGTTGATGTGTTGGAAGGAAGAAAAATGGGCACAGGTAGGGATGTGAGCAGTTTGTGATGACTGGATGACTGGGTCAAAGCATCTCCAAAACAGCAGGTCTTGTGAGGTGTTCTTGGGATGCAGTGGTTAGTTCCTACCAAAAATGGTCCAAGAAAGAACAAGCGGTGAACCCGTGACAGGGTCATGAGCACCCAAGGCTCATGGACTGATTGATATATTCTACACCGATTGGCTTTTCATGATAGGAAGTCAACAATGAATTTACACAGAAGGCCAACACCAAACATGTTTCTGAAGCCTTTTTACACACAAATGTGACTTGTATCAAAAGCAGTATGTAGGCATCATCTACATGAAAAGCAGTATGTAGGCATCATCTACATGAAAAGCAGTATGTAGGCATCGTCTCAAACCAACTCTGTACGGAGCTCTGTGGAGTATACAGAAACATAAACAGCTGTTTTGGGTCTGGTGTGAATTGTAGATATTACTGGTCTAATGTGAAAATGGGTAGTAGTACATACTAAAGGTCATTTTTTTTCCAAACGAGGAAGAAGATATTTGGGCTGTGGGTGTTTAGTTGGATACCTGTGATCTAAACCAATACACTAGCAAGCAAATGTATATGAGAAAAATGTTACTGTATCAAGAGTCTGTGTCACTTCTTTTCCATTCTAACACTGGTGGAATGTGTGTATGATGTATATGATGCTGAATTCCCTTTTTCAGTTGAACTGCTGATGAAAGAATGCAGGAAAACATGTTGATCATTGTTACAAATTCATTATATTTTGACTTCTTTCAAAAACTGAGAAAATGTATATTAAGCAATGACACTTCCCTAATTCCAGAGATTCTGGGGAAAAGGTTGAAGTGACCAACATGCACATATTAGGTAAATAAACCCAGGACTAGAGAAGACACTTGATAATCACAAGATCAAATAGTTTTTCTGAGTTCAGGAAGATACTGTATTTGCAAGATTGGCTTAATATTTTCACCATATGCCCAGGAGGCTTCATTGCTTGGTTCTCCATTGCATCAACTGACCATAAGTAGAGAAAACTCTTAAAATATTATTCCACAAATTCAGTCTTCACTTTTCAATTTGCTTTACTTATCCACTGAAAACAGCAAATGAAAATTCTTGCCGCATTAATCACATATCTTTAGGATATTCCCAGTAAAGACAAAGTCAGTCACGGGACACAGTTATGTCTCAAGCCCCAGACTGAGTATATTTTCTTTGTGCATTTTTACTCAGCGGATCTTGGCCAGGGGCAGCGAGAGAGAGCAGATTCTGTTGAGTGAAGCTGGCCTGTGCTGCCGGTGCCAAAGAAGACTGGATAAAGCTCAACACATCCTGCTTCACCCCCTTCCTAAAGAGAAGGGGTCTGTGAGCACATCTTGCCCTTCTCCAGCTTTTTAGTTAGAATACACACAGTGATCTGTGGTCAATCAAGATGTTTATCTTCTTTTATGGGCAAGGTAGTCCCGGCTTCTGTTTCTGGACCTTTGAGAACTCTGCAGCTGTGGCTTTAAATAGACAAAATCATAAACAATACTAGGAAGTTTAACTAAATTGGGTCTGGTTTAGGAAAAATAACCAGGACAGATGTGAGTGTCGTGTTGAGTGATTTAAAAGGATATTACTAAGCTCAAGGAAATCATGTTCACTCATAAATGATTCACAAAACCAATACTTCTTCTTATTTGCACCTGGACATAACCAACAGTGTGTCACATACAACCACAAGACCATTTTCCATCCCTGTGTTGGAAGAAATGTCCTTGTTTCTCTATGATGAACGTCCTCTAAAGCTGTTTGGATATTTGTTTGAGCAACAGGACCAGAACGAGGTCATGATCAAGACGCAGGACTAAAGATCTCGCATGTTCTCAGGTTGGTCCCCTGCCATTAAACAAGTCAAATGTCAGAGTGTGTGAAAAAGTTGTACTCCTTTCACTGAGCTGATACCTGATCTCCCAGGGCTTAATTGCGTAACCTGAACCAGGCAATCACAACAAAGCAGTAACTCCACAAAAGAGTCCTCCCTCGATTCTCCAACAGTGAGAAGACACAGGGAAGAGGGTCGGAGGTGTTCGAGGGCCGGACCTCCCCCCATGGCTCCTTTACTCAAGATACACAAACAATCTCCATGACAAACAATCATGGAATGTGCTTTATTCATACACACGCTAATCTGTTTAAAATGAGCTTATTAACAAACTTTAGGTTACAAGTGACGTATGCTAAAATAACTGATGGATATTAAAAACTTATAAATGTATTCAGCTTCTCTACATTAATTCTGATGTAACATTTTACAGAATGAGTTTTTTGGTTCAGTTAAGATGTGGCCATTCACCTGGGCCTGATTTCCTGTGCTCTTTCTAAAAGTATGCCACAGGAAGTTTCATAAATTAACTGCTGGGGATGAATTACACAAGGAACTACCACTCCAAAAGCTCCTACAACAATTCACTATTCAAACACGTTTCCTCAATCAAACATGATCTTAAAAGGTTAATTCCTTTTCAGTGGTTAATGCAGATCAGATTGTCAAGCAGACATTTGAGATACATCTGCAAACCATCTGTTACAGGGAACGACAAATATCAGAGTCATTTATGTCGTCTGGCTATTTAAATACACAACGTTGACCGTATTTGAGGATTTGAGAAAGTAGAAATGTTTCGCTGTAGCTACCTAATGAACTTGGCGGCAATTAGTGATAGGTAAAATGGTACAGAATTCATTTATATGACAATGCAAATACTCCAATCTGACAATTCAAGCCAATTTACTAGCAGCATCAAACTGACTAACCAGCTTAGCTATTGTTAAAATGGCTAGTTTCGGAAAAACTGTCCAACAGGAAGTGGAACGCTGTTACCACTTCAGAGTGGATTGTTTTTCTATAATCTCACACTCCGAGGTGTCCTCTCTTTCCGCAGCAGTAAAATGTAATGGGATTTTAAACTATTTATGGCTACATATGACATTATGGAATATCTGAAAGACGAGTTACTTCCTGTTACTTATTTACCTATATCAGCTATAAACGGTCATTCTGCCCTTTTCATCTCTCTTTAATTATTACAATAAAAAAAGACTTTCCCATAAAATCAATGTCTCCTAACAAAGCTTCACCATACCTACATTTGTCATTCTTAAATAACAATTTTTAAAAAAATGTTTATTACGAGACTTAAGTCAAAAAGCTGCCACACAAATCCCTGTGAAAATGATTCAACACCATCTGGGAACAAAAAATCTCCAGTTTAATGTAAAGTAAACCACTGAGAATTTACTAGTACTTAAATACTCACTATTATTAAACAACTCATTTTGATATATAGTTAAATTCTATTTTTTACTATAATTTAATTCTTAGTTTATTTTTATTTATTTATTTATTTTATTGATGTGACCAATGAAAATCGAATTAAAATTTTATTATTTAATCATTTATTTAAATAAAGCTTTCGAATAAAATGCTCAGTAGTATCTTCTAATTATGGCCGTCATTTTATTTTTATTCTATTTTTATTCTATTTTATCAGTTTAAACACTTATTCATGTTGTACATGCTCGGTTCAATATTTTCGCTTCCTACCAAAACTCTCCCTACATTTTCTGTCGGCTCTGCTTTCTGTCCCAGTCCACCACCTGCTTTTCAGACTGCCACAGCTACTCCAAAGTATATAAACACTATGATGAACTCCTTTCATGCCACGTAAGCACTGTAAGAGCCGTGTGGTCATGGGAAGATTAATGTTTAATACAAATATGGATGCAAATTAAAAGTAAAGACAGAGGTAAAGTGTCCTTTATGCTAACTTCAGCGCATATTTCAGAAAAATGTAATATTTAAATCCAGAATTAAATTTGTATATCTATATAACATATATAGATAATATCTATATTTATTTATTTATTTTAATTTGCTTATTCTATGCTAAAATATTCCACCTAATACCCACGCTACTTATTTAAGGGTCATTGTAAAAATGAGAAATTGTTGCCTGACAGTGATTAAGATATTCTCACGGTTTAACGAAAATTTTTTTAGATTCAAGAATTCTTAAAAAGTTTTATTTTAAACAAACTCATCCAGGTGAAATATGCAGCCCAATCCTAGACTAAACCCAGGCATAGTCTTGAAGACTGATTCAAATGTGCGTCTAAAAGCCGTCCTTCGCACAAATCCCCCTGAACACACTACAGGGAAAACTGTTAATATGCAAACAGCCTCTTAAATCCCTGTGAAACACTAGACTGTTAACATTTACACAGTGTGCAGCTGTGTGTGTGAGTGTGCCCTCCAGGCTAGTGCAGCTCTTTATAATCTATCCTCTACACAAGCTCAACAAGTAGCCATCAAGCAAGCCTGGAGGTCCACCAGGAGAAAAACTCCGGCTCTGGACGACACATTCCTCCAGTGTTAGAGTGGAAAAGAAGCAACAGAGACTCTTGATACAGTATCATTTTTCTCACAGGAAACAAAAAGGTCTCTGTTAATTCCCTGTCCTGATCATATTCACTGTTTCTAGTTGAAGCCTAAAAGGTGAAATCCATTTTTTTGTAGATTCCACATCACCAAATGAGATCTAACTCCACAATCGGGTAACCCGGGTGCCTATGGTGCCAGTCTATGACTGTTATTTTCTTGTCTGCTCAAGAGCAAATACATGGCAATTATAGCACACTTTTTCCAAACAGAAGGAACTTGTTTACAGTCCACTCCATGGCACAGGGCACGGTCAACTCCACCGCTTTGTCATTGAGGCAAGGCCAATTTGAAGGCCGTTATCGTTAGTGCCGATGTAGCTTTGAAGCAGGCGTCCCAGAGCGGCGTGATCTCAGGCGTGTCAGCTTCTCAAGGTCACATTAGGGGTACCAGATGTGAGAGCATTAAATCTATCAGGCTCTAAAACAGTGACATCGCAGCTTCCCTTACACCTGGCCATTTGTGAAACCTGCAAGCTGTAAATTACTTTAATGGTCCAGCAGAGTAACTTTCAAAAGCTTGTGTCTGATTTGGGTCAAAATGTCCAAAAAAAAAAGTAGGATTGTAGCAAGGCTATAAAGAAAGACTAGTAAGTGAGTAAAATTATACAATACAATTCCATCAATCCACCCATTTTCTGTCCTGCTTATCCTACACATGGTCAGAGCCTGGAGGGTGCACAATCACACATACACACAGACACACTACAGACAATTTAGAGATGCCAATCGGTTTATGATGCATGTCTCCAGACTGGAAACAAGAGTGCCTGGAGGAAACCTCAGGACAACATGCAATCTCCGTGCAAACATACAAGGCAGAGGCGGGAATCAAACCCATAACCCTGTAGGTGTGAGGCAAACATTCCAACCACTAAGCAATACTGAAAACCTTTAACTGTTATCAATAAAAGAAAGGTCAAACTTGAGTCTCTGTAACTTCCATCTCATTTGTGTACACACACACACAAATGTCTGCAATCAGGGAATCCCCAAACATGTCAGTATCAGTAATATTCATATTACTAGTCAAGATGTAATGGGTACCTTAAAACAGACAGAGTTTACATTTACATTTCATTTACATTTCTGGCATTTGGCAGACGCTCTTATCCAGAGCAACGTACAAAAGTGCTTTAGTTCTCAGTCAATAAATACATTAATACTGGTTCAGTAGGACACAAACTTGGGATACCATTAGCCTAAACTGAGTTGGGTTGTTTTTTTTTTGTTTGTTTTTTTAAAACTTTGCAACATGATACATAAACAGGGAAAAATAAGAGCTAGTGTAAGTACTTCAGGAAGAGGTAAGTCTTCAGTTGCCGTTTGAAGACCATCAGAGCCTCGGCCGTACGGATACCTAGGGGAAGCTCGTTCCAGCAACTCGGTGCCAGAACAGAGAAGAGTCTAGATGTATACCTTTCTTTTTCCCTGAGAGGTGGTGGGACCAGTCGAGCAGTGCTAGTGGATCTGAGGGAGCAAGGTGTAGTGCGAGGAGTGACGAGAGCTTTGAGGTAAGATGGCGCTGGTCCATTCTTGGCTTTCAAGGCAAGCATTAGTGTTTTGAATCTGATGCGTGCAGCTACCGGAAGCCAGTGAAGGGAACGCAGCAGTGGGGTGGTGTGGGAGAACTTAGGCAAGTTGAAAACAAGTCGTGCAGCTGCATTTTGGATCATT
>JAUCMX010000017.1:7826652-8006652 GCA_033459395.1 Hemibagrus guttatus | reverse complement strand
ACCTTTTGGTCTTGTTTTTCACTTTTGGGGGGAAAACAGATTTTAAAAAGCCACAACTTGTGATGAGATACATGCATAAAAGGAGACATATTCACTACAAGGAAGTGTGCAGGATTCAGAACTATAATTAATACTAAAATGCCTGATTTTGACCATGTGAGACTTTTTTCCCAGGCTGTCACACATATTACAAAAGGTTTTAATCATACACCTGACTATAAATATATATCTGATCATGCAGAAGACGTACTTTCTTACATAAAAATATCTATTAAGGCAGAATGTTCAGACTTGCCAAACGAAATCCATACAAATCCTCCAGAACCTGTGAAGTGAATGCACAGCTGCATTGTGGGAGCACTACAATGCAATTTCCTCCCACAAGAAAGAAAGAGAGAGAAAAAAACGGGAGCTGAGGAACAATCAGGCAGCGCTGAAAGGAGGGAAATGGTGCAGAAAGCACATGTGCAGGGCTACACTGGAACCTGGGAGCCTTATATGAGAAGTACTTGAAGGGGTCTGATAAAACTCAGAAGCACAATCCCCAGCCCACACACACTCACACACACACACTGACACTCATGCACAAAACACACACACACATGTTCATGCATGTTCATACAAAACTCACATTCATGTGCTTACACACACACATATCAACACACACAAACACCCAGCTAGGCTCCTGGTAAAGTCATTAGTTGAGGGGTATTACTACACTGGCATGAAAAGCGGTCATGACATCATAGCAGGCTGCCGTTTGCTGTCTGAGAGAGGATAGACAGTATTACTACACACACACACACACACACACACACACACACACACACACACACACACACACACACAAATCCTCATGAGTAACATGAAGAAACTGGGACATCACTTCCTGGCAGACTGCCATTGCTGATGATGATGAGAATGATTACTTAACCCAACCTTTTTTTTTCCAAGATAAAAACTTATTTTTAAACTCTTTACTCATTATTAATCATAACATTTACAATATTCACTTAGATTTTAAAGTAAAAGCATAAAAAAATTATATTGAAAGAGATTCATCTTCAATCTCTATAGTGATATCTTTAACCCAAGAAATTTCTGTGTAAGGTTTTCCCAAATTATGTAAAAACCACACGTCATACACTGAAGAACGCTTGTGTACTGGTAAAAAACGTTAATAGCGAATATGGAAACTCATAGTACTAAGAAAAAATGGTTAAGACTGTGTGTTGGCGACACAGACACACCAAAAACACACAATGAACTATAATCAGGGCTGAGGCGTGGATCCTTCCTCTCCTGAGCACAGGGATCTTCCTGAGAAAGAGACTTTGATGTGTTACTGTGGCCGAACATGACGCTGTTTTCTTTCCCATGAATTTGGAGCTCAAATAGTCATCATCGGAGAAACTCTAGAGCCGATCAAGCAACAAACCCAGAACACCACCACGAAGGAAACGAGGACGATCTGCTGCTGAGGAAGACTGACATGGACCGGCAGTGAAGATTACAGCGTTGTCATTATAAGGTTTCTTTCCGACATAGGGGAACGCCTTGTACTTCCAGTTATATTTTGTATAATTGTGTGAAATTATCGTTCTATTTGTATGCAAAGGGAGGAAACAGAACACTATTCAGTACTATTCAGGACTATTCAGGAGCAGAACACACACAAGACACACAGTGCAACAGGAGCAGTGTATGGAACTAAACTACACATCAGCATCATGGCATCAGGACTCTTTTAAAGCAGTCAGCAGATCTGTAACCGTAGAACAGCAGAAACCATGACTTTCGTTTTCTTTCGTGTCAGCTCACTTTAAATGTATGTCTCTGAGGCATGTAGTACTGGCTGTGACCAATAGCAGTATAACAGAAGCACTGCTGTCCACCAAACACTAAGAGCATAATAAATCACACACTACCACATGCAAAGCTGACCGAAAACATAGTGAAGACAGACACAGAAAGAAAGAGAGATACAGACACAGAAAGAGAGGGAGAGGAGAGAGAAATAGAGGGGCGGATCTTTCATGATCGCCTCTCTGCGTAGGAGTTTTAGGGGAATTCAGAAAATGTGGTGCTCTTTGGAACCGAGATTGTGGAAATCTTCACAAAGTGTCAAATGGTAAAACCCTGGCCTCTGAGTTGCACTCGGACAAAATTACTAGTGACTCATCAAACCACCTACAGAAACTGCCATCATCTACGGTGACCAGGATCAAAACAATTTTATGCTTAAAAACAAACACTCTGTTTTCTGATCAGTTTATTTGTTTGTTTAACTACAGTAAATATGGTAATCAAAATCTTAACTATGATACTACATGATGGTCTATTATTATTATTATTAGTAGTAGTAGTAGTAGTAGTAGTAGTAGTATTTCCACAGCACTAGGCTGCTTTGATGCTTTATGTTATACTGAAAATTGTCAGCAATAACACCACAACCACCACCGTGCTTCACAGTGGGAACCGGTGTCATGTTTCTACCAGACGCAAACATGTACCAAGGCCAGAAAGTTTACTTTTTGTCTCATCACACCAGAGAACCTTTCACATTATTGGACAAGTCTTCAGCATGTTTTTTTTTTGTTGTTGCCAAACTCTAAATGGGATCCATCCATGTATCCATTTTCTGTACCGATTATCCTCGTGGGAAATCTGGAGGGACTCAGGAGACGGCATGGCAGCACATCATAGGGCACAACCGCAAATCCACTCACACACTACCGACAATTTTTGAGCTATGGGAGAAAACCGGAGTACCCAGAGGAAAGCCCTGACGCACAGGGAGAACTCAGACAGGAAGTCGCAGACAGGAATCAAACCCCCAACCCTGAGGTGCCTCCCAAATGGGATAATGATTCAATAACAAAACAATATATCGTACAACCACAGCCCAGAGCCAGATGAATAAAAACAGCAGTTGAATATCTAGAAAATATATAAAGTTATGACCTTCTAGGGACATTTCACTGGTCCTTATTATAAAAAAAAAAAAAAAAACAAAAAAAAAAAAAAAAAAAAAACACTTTTATTTCATTATTTAATTTTTTTTTTTTTTTACAAATTTAAAGTGACCCCAAGGTGTACTTTTAGTTACTTATGTTAACGCTTGTGTTTGTTTGTTTGTTTTTGTGTGTGTGTGTGTGTGTGTGTGTGTGTGTGTGTGTGTGTGTGTGTGTGTGTGCGCGCGCTCACCAGAACTAAAGCAAAGCGCTCCTCGAGCTCAGTAGGCTCCGGCATGGGCACCTTTAAGGGCATGATATGATGCTTCATCTCACATTGTCCATCCACGCTTTCCAAATTCCCCATGGCTGAAATCAAATTCTGCTATAACATCCACAGCTTAAAAAGCAGACACACACACACACACACACACACAGGTCGAGATTCTCTCAAGTCTGAAGTTTAAGGTTCTCTGTGAATTCCCAGTAAATCCAGTCGATCACATCCCAGTCAGTCATGTGTTTCCTAAACAATACTCCACTCCTCCTGTGTGGTATGTGAATGAACTTTAAAGCATCTGTTGCTCGTTAAAAAATAGCCGCAGACTCCATAAAACGATCATGTAGCAAATTTTTGAGTTCTCTCAAAGGTACCGGGCCAATCCATCTCCAAGCAGAGTCGTGTCTTCTTTAAAGTATCTTTTCCCCAACTTTTGAAACTCTGAACCCGACTTTTCTACGTGCCTCCAGCCTCCATTCATTTGCGTTGCGCAGTCCTGTTGTGGAGCGTGAAAACAAACCGTACGCAGTGTACACGGCGAGATCTATCGACCCACCCTTTTTTCCCTACCCGAGTCCTGCCTATTGAGAGGCGGTCTGTCTGTCTGCGGCTCCTCTGTCAGTCTGGGCAACAAAAATCTCCGTTACAAGCCTCATTTATAAATCTGTTTAAAAATAAATAAATAAATAAATCCACTGCTTTTTGCCCGGATCCTTGTCGCCACCTGCTGGTAGGACGCTGCAACTGCGCACAGCAATGACGATCATTTAGCAGCAAAGGGCTAGAAAAGCGCTGATAAAATATTTTCTTAGCAAGTAATAGATATGTAAATTAGGCACATTTATCTATTTACTTTACAAATTAATCTTGTTTACTATTATAAGATTACTAGACTAGACATTTCTAAACACCTTGGAACCAATTCGAGCTTGAAATAGATTGAAAGATAGATGATTTTTACAATCTTATATCTGATTTATAATAATCTCATAACGTTTAGCGTTAGTGGAGTCTTCAGTATCAGTGCTTTGTCATAGTCAGAGTTAATAATGATACTTTCTGGACAAAAGTCTTCTGAAAGTTATGCATTGTGATTTTTCTCTGTAACATGACAAGCTGCATTTTATTTATCTAAGAGAAAGAGAGAGAGAAATGTGTTTCTGTAAAAATGTCACGCTTTAAAAAATAAATACAAATTTGAACATTATTGTTTTATACTAGTGTTTTCATTACATGTTAAACAACTTTCTTAAACTTAACGTTGTTAATTCCTTTCTACTAATCCGACTGTATAAGCAGTGTTCCAAGAGTCCTGATATTTAGTATAATAGGCAATGTACAGTTCACTTTTATGATAATCTCATAATAAGAAATGACATTTACACAAATTCAAGGTATTTTTACTTCATAAATTGCAGCATATTGATACCCATAATATATACTGTACCTACCGAGAGGCAGGGATAGTATGATGCCTTGGGCAGTGTTCTGCTAGGAAACCTTGGGTCCTGGCATTCATGTTCATTTGACACGTAGCACCCATCTAAACATTATAGGAGACTAGGTAGACCCCTTCAAGGTGACAGTAGTCCATAATGCTAGTGGCCTCTTTCAGTAGGATAATGCTCTTTGCCACACTGCAGAAAAAAAAATTGATCAGGAATGGTTTGAGGAATATAACAGGGTTCAAGGTGTTGACTTTCTTCACTCTCTCACTTTACCGTTAGCCGTACTCTCAAAAGAAGATCTTACAATTGTTAGACCCCATTATATGAAAATGTACAAATGTAAATGTTTTTCCATGTCATGTTTATGTGAAAGCACTCAAATCTCAAATGCAGACTTAATTTTCTGTCATTTGCAGAGATTTGTTTTTGTAGACTCTTTGTTTCGCAGAGAAATATCTTTCTTGAGGTTGACTTTTCCCTTTAATCTAGTTGTATGTTAAGGATTTGGTTTGATTAATAAACTAAGAACCCTTTACAAATCTAACAAAGAAGAATATATATTTTAATACCAGGTAATAAAATGCATTACACAGAAGAAATACACACAAAAAAGTAGATTATATCCAAGAAAAACAATAGTATATTTTCCTTGTAGCAATCACGTACATGTTAGAGTACCCTTTCATTTTCTACTTTAAGCAAACAAACAAAAATAGAGAAACATACCCCACAGCATCTCAATAGGATTAAGATCTGGACTTTGACTCGGCCATTCCAGGGCTCTCCATTTTTTTTTAACTTTTCAGCCAGTCCTTGGTGGATTTACTGGTATGTTTTTGGTCATTGTCATGTTGCAAGGCTCAGTTCCACTTCAGCTTCAATTTTTTGACAGATGGTCTTACACGTTCCTCAAGCACCTTCTGATACAATGTAGAATTCTTAATGGATTCTATGATGGTGAGCTGGCCAGGTCCTGCTGCAGCAAAGCATCCCCAAACCATAACACTTCCACCTCCATGTTTCATAGTTGGTATGAGGTTCATTTCCTGGAATGCTGTATTTGGTTTACGCCAAACATGTCCTCTGTTCCAGTGTCCAAATAATTCAATTTAAGACTCATCTGTCCGAAGCACATTATTCCAGATGTCCTGGTCTTTGTTTAAGTTCTCATTGGCAAACTTCAGTCTGGCCTTCATGTTTTTCTTAGAGAGCAAAGGTATCCTCCTTGCACACCTAATGAAAGTTAAACTTGTGTAGTTTCTTTCTGATTGTAGAGGCATGCACTTTCACATCAACAGTAACAAGAGCCTGCTGTAGGTCCTGTGATGACATTTTAGGGTTTTTGGTGACCACTTTAAGCATCTTGCGGTCTGCTCTTGGGGTGAACTTGCTTAGACTGCTAGACCTGGGCATGTTGGCAGTTTTTTTTAATGTCTTCCACTTGTAGACTATTTTCCAGACAGTGGAAAGGCTGATTTCAAATTCTTTTGAGATCTTTTTAAATCCCTTACCAGGCTCATAAGCTACTACAATCTTCTTTCTGAAGGCCTCAGAGCTTTCTAACTGCCTCTGTCGATCTCACCATGGTGTTCACTCTAACTTGAACAGTCTAACTAAACGTCTGAGGTTTAAATAGGGCAAGCCTCCTTCGAAACGCTGAGAAACAATGTTCTAATCCTCTGTACCTGATGTGATACACCTGTGTGTGATTTTAGCCATTTTAAGTGGGAATAAATGTCGGGATGTCCTAATTTATTCCTCACTAGAAATTGTTTGTTTTTTAAAGTACATTTTACAGAAATTTTTTAAAAGTCTTTTCTTCAGTTTTAATGGTTTAGTTATATTACTTGAATCTCTCAGTATCGTTAAAATTGATTATTATTAAATATCCATTCAATTTTAATGTACCGCTTATCCAGTCTATCCTCAGGTCACGGGTCACTGTGCCTATCTCAGGCGTCTTCAGGCATCAAGGCAGGATACACCCTGGACAGAGTGCCAACCCATCAGCCTAGAAGCATGTCTTTGGACTGTGGGAGGAAACCCACCAAGTGGAGAACATGCAAACTCCACACACACAGTGAGCAGGAGCAAGACTTGAACCTAGGACGCTAGAGGTGTGAGGCGAGCATGCTAACCACTATGCCACCTATTAAATATCCATATGTCCAAATATGTTAAAAAACAAACAGGTTTTTTAGGGTGTTCTAATTTTAAAAGTAAATGTAAAACATAAACTGACATGTGGTGACACGTTATTAAACATAATCTAAAACCAAGCCAGTAAAGTGACTTGCTAAGCAGTTAGCTAAGTCTAGTTCGAGGTATTTATTCATTTATTCATTGTCTACCGCTTATCCGATCTATTCTCGGGTCACATGGAGCCTGTGCCTATCTCAGGCGTCATCAGGCATCAAGGCCAATCAACCTACAATGCATGTCTTTGGACCAGGGGAGGAAACCCCCAAGGCATGGGGAGAACATGCAAACTGGAGGTGTGAGGCAAACGTGCTAACCACCAAGCCACCGTGCCCCCTCGAGGTATTTAGCAAAAGCTAAATAATATTAACCACAAGGTAACTTTTAGCTCATTATTTAGATAAATAGCCTAAAATCAAAACAACTAGTCTCGCAAGGATTTCAAGATCGTGGAAATTAATGCAAAGTCAAGCAAATTCCTCAATATTCGGAAAAGTAAGCAATGTTTTAAAATGACCACAAATTTGAGTAAAGGCTTGTCGTGTGACGTCACAACACGCATTCAGTCAAAGCCCTCTTCCATTCACGTGCGTTGAACATAAATACAGCTCTCATAGAAAGTAAATATATACAGTATGTGTTTTCAGTGGTAGGAGTTTAAAAGAAGAATCATGTACTTTTAAGTGTAATTTTAATTTCGCCGATTCAAGTAGTTTTCCGCAAAATAAAGGAAATAAATTAAATAAATCAAATCTCTGCAAATTGCTGGAGACAGTGGTTTAAGACCACAATTGAAACAAACACATTTAAAGTGCGAAGAGTATCTTTAATTGTACAGCTGCAATACAGATTTCTCAGTGAGCGCATCAACAGACTGCAAATCCTCTTACTCTTCTCTGTAACCTTTATATAACTTTCTTCAAAACATTTAGTGATAAAATGGCACGTTTACAAAAATATACAACTTCCACATATAGATACTTCCACAAATTTAGTCCTCCTAAGATGATCTCAAATCTGTCTGGAATGGATAGAAAAAGCACAGTGATATGTTTCTGATATGTTTTTCTTTCTTTCGATAAAGCTGAAACAGCTCAGTCTCTTCAACATTTCAGATATACACACATACAAAGAAACTCATTCATCCAGAAGTTAATGCACAGTGAACAGAAATTTTTCATGCTGTGAGCAAATGTGTTTAAGGCAAACAAAAAATATGCAAACACAAAGACAATTAAACTAGCATACAGCTAAACAATGGGAATATGTACTCTCAGAACAAATGGTACTAAAACTCTACCGTTCTTTGTCACCGGAGAGTACACTCTTTTTATACCATTAATGTGTACCTTTTACCTAAACAGTTGTACCTTAAAATAGTTGTAAAATTTATAAAGATATTCTATAATATAAGATATACTCCTGTGAAAGATACATAAGGTAAAAACAAAAAAAAGACAAAAAGACATACCCTTAAGGGCAGCCCAGTGACAAACGGAGATATGTTTAGTTCTATTTATTCTGAATGTTCTGAGGGGACATAATATTAGTTTAAAGATTTTTTACCCGTTTTTAAGGAATAAAGCTTTAACAACTCTTTGAAGTGGAAATACATGTAGTTTTTAAAAAATATTATGACACCTGCTACGTAATGTGCTAAAAAATTAAAAGCATGTGGAGCTGTGTTTTTGATGCTGAAATGATGAACCTTATTAAGGAAACTCTGTTTAAGATCACCATAGAGGAACACGGTTTCAGTGCTTTTTTTCTGGTTCATACCCGTTCATTCTCAAACTTTATACCCTCAGGGTCAAAATGGCACATTATTCTGCTGGCATGCACTGACATTTACAGTCTGTCCAAAAAGGCATTTGGTATTGCTGGAAACTACAGCAAGCACAGAGCGTAAATGGCATAACGTTTCCTCCTTCACTGCATTGTGCTATACAGGTAAAGTGACATTAGCAGCATGCAGATGTACAGGTGCAATGGCATTGTCATGTAAGCATACAAAGCCCAGATTAATTGGTCTCTTCTGTTAAATCATACCTGAAAATGGAAAAAAAAAAGAAGAGAATACATGTAAATATATACAGCTCTCGTCAAACACAATAAACACACAAAATTCAAAGATTGATGGATTTTAGATCTTAATAATTATCATATGATGTTCAACTGCATCCATGATTCACTTGAGTTTTGTTTAAATTCTATCACAATGTTCTAGTGTTTGTCTAGCTTCACCTTTGTGAAACTACTGGCAAAAGTGGGATTTACCCTTCGCTTGATCTCTGCCTAAAGCTATGTTCATACATATACTGCTCAAAGAAATTAAAGGAACACTTTGAAAACACATCAGATCTCAATGGGGAAAAACATCATGCTGGATATCTATACTGATATGGACTGAGTAATGTGTTAGGAACAAAAGGATGCCACATCGTTTGATGGAAATGAAAATGATCAACCTACAGAGGGCTGAATTCAAAGACACCCTGAAAATCAAAGTGAAAAAATGATGCAGCAGGCCAGTCCATTTTGCTGAAATTTCATTGCAGCAACTCAAAATGGTACTCAGTAGTTTGTATGGCCCCCACGTGCTTGTATGCATGCCTGACAACGTTGGGGCATGCTCCTTAGGAGACGACGGATGGTGTCCTGGGGTATTTCCTCCCAGATATGGACCAGGTCATCAGTGAGCTTCTGGACAGTCTGAGGTGCAACCTGGCGGCGTCGGATGGACCGAATCATAATGTCCCAGAGGTGTACTATTGGATTTAGGTCAGGTGAGCGTGGGGGCCATTAAATGGTATCAATTCCTTCATCCTCGGGGAACTGCCTGCATACTCTTGCCACATGAGGCCGGGCATTGTCATGCACCAGGAGGAACCCAGGACCCATTGCACCAGCATAGGGTCTGACAGTGTGTCCAAGGATTTCATCCCGATACCTAATGGCAGGAAGGGTGCCATTGTCTAGCCTGTAGAGGTCTGTGCATCCCTCCATGGATATGCCTCCGTACCATCACTGACCCACCACCAAACCGGTCATGCTGAACAATCTTACAGGCAACATAACATTCTCCACGGCTTCTATTTTGGGGGTTGTCTCATTGTTGGCCATCTAGTGCACCTGTTGTTAATTTCATTAACACCAAAGTAGCTGAAACTGATGAACAGTCCCCTCTGCTACTTAACTGACCAGATCAATATCCCAGGAGTTTAATTGACTTCATGCTATACATTGATTAAAAAGTGTTCCTTTAATTTTTTTGAGCAGTGTATATTGATTTTATATCCTCAAGTCACGAGTGGCTGTACTATGAAGTCACCAGGAGGCGTTTCTCCTTGCTGCACCGAGTTGCTATTTATTTGCATAAAGACTTTTCTAGGGTTGTCACGTCACTGGACACACCCACAGAGATGCCACTCAGAAGTTCATTGAAAATGAATTGCCTCCGGTCGCTTTGTCGCTGTGAGTTGCTGTATGTTTGAATGTAGCATAAAGAGAGTGACACAGCGGAACTTAATACTTTACTCTACACTTTTCACAACACAATCATGTCATCCTGAACATCCATAAATCGCCATGTCGGTTCTCTGTCATAACTCAGTATAACTTCATCATACAGCTGCATTGTGTTCTGAAATTGTTCAGTGTTTACAGCCTCCACTACTTCTATGATGGTTTTTGTCAATAATATGACAATGACACTAATTGTTAAACATGACTACTGATCACACCTGTTTGAGATTGCTGAAATGGTTCTCAGATTAAACAAAGTGCTGACATCCCATAATGCCCCCTGACACACACACATCACCCCTCAATGTGATGTCAGGGTTATCGCTAACATCTCACAGGAATAACGAAAAATACAACCTACAAAATAGCTAAAATTGCAAGGCACGTGAGAAATAATTCAATATAAACATGTCACATATTTCAGGCAGGGGTTTGTTCTTTTAAAGAATAACTGAAACAGCATGTGAAGTGAAAACCTGACAGATCTAAAGCACATACCACTGTGTAACTCCTGCCCTCAGGTCAATCTGTTTCAGATCTAACTGCAGCTGTAAGACAAAGCACATACACAAAAATCACACACTACACACACAAACAGACAAGCTATTCTTTTCCTCATTCAAAGCTTTAAATGATCTTGTTCTTTTGCAAGAGAATTCTTTGGGGGTTTTTTTCTAGAAAAGAATAGCTTAATCTATCATGCAATGGAAGTAAACTATTTCTAACTTGAAATGATTACAGAAATGTCTGAAAATCTTATATACTAGATAAATTGGACAATATTTCTACTTGTTAAGATGTAATTTTTATATCACTATATGTACTGTTTATATCATGCTAGTTTGTGTCCACTACATAAAATTCAATGTTTTGATCAATATCTCTGTAAAATGAAACCTTTACAGCAGTACACTTACTAGGAATACACTTACTTGACTATGTTGTGTATAAAAATTGTGTCCAGTTTTACCATATTCACGTTTTGCTTGTAAAACTCAAATATAATCAATATAACACTTGATGTTGTAGGTAATCACAGCTTGCCATACCCTGCCAATGGTCTCTTTCTCACGGCTCATGAAAGAACCACTGTTTTTGACGGACATGTCCAAGCGTCTCCGCATGGCCTCCTCCAAGGAAAAGATGAAATCAAACCTAAAGAAGACACAGTGTCAGTAGTGAAAAATCTCCCAAACCCCTTAACGCTGTTGTGCAGATCAAGGTGTTTGTTTGTTTCTTGCTGAACCGCTGAAGCCTTTGATGGAAACATTTACCTCTCATTGAACTCAGGATTGAGGTCTCGCTTTTTGACGCTTGTTTTCCTTTTGGTGCTTCTGTTCTTGTCAGGATGGAGGATGAAGGACACATAAGGATCTGAGCCGTCTTTGGAGCATGGTGGCAACTTTCTACATGGGAAGAACAGCAAAAACTTTATATTTATACTACTATTACCACTACTACTAATACTGCCCTACAAACATGGCTGCCCCAGACTCACATTCCAGGCAACCACCTTACTTCCTGTGTGTAATTAGTTCTATATTAATATGCTGATATGTTTGAAAGCACCGTTGTTTCAGTTTATATACTGCAAAGATTCTTTTAGTCTCTGTGGCATTACTGAGCCTGCTTTTTGATCTAGATTATCTTGTTCTTTTAACTTTGTAATTTCTGCCTTTCACCATGATTTTTGCCTAGCCTCTTTTGACCTGTGCCTACGTTTGTGTTTGCCTATGCTGGAACTGTTCCTAATTTTGTGATCAATTCATTGACCTGCACTTGCTTCCAATTTCCAGAGTTTGTACTGCTGACAATAGAAGACAAGATAAAATATATAACAACTGACAGTTTAAACATAGCTATTCCATAACAACAACAAAAAACAGAAAGGAGAAGTTAAATTAGTTGTGTATAGGAATAGTATTTGTGTGAAAACTATTTGTGTGCATGTATGCCTTTGGTTTTGATTTAAAAGAATATAGTGAGGCTCATACAGTTCTGGAAATACTCCGAGATTAATTCATGATGTAATACTTCAGTTACCTCTTTTATACCACAATGTGGGTGATGGAATGACTATATTTAGCAGCTTTAAGTAAAATAGCAGCAACGTCTTTTGAGGAACATTAAACATAAGTATAAATGGATAAAAGACTCATAAGTCATTGTTTAAGAAAGAAATTGCCATTGTTGCTTAGTAAATTACAGAAATTATTCGAAGACTTGATGTTAATGCCTAACAAGAGCAATATGTACAGACGAGCATGTGACAAGTTAAAGGGAAAATCATGTTTTTAATGGGTAGAGAAATATAATGAGTGTAGCTGCAGATCCGTGATTCAATAGTTGTCATGATTCAATTAAGCAATTTACATCCTCTCATGCTCTGTTTCATGTATAAAATGCTGAACAAGGCTCAGCTGACCTCATTTATGGATCAAGATAAGAAGAGAAACAAATCTAATTGACATTTATAATAGGAGAACAGATGGCAGGACTAATGAGTCCTTTCAATTCTTTTTAAAATAAATTCTCTCATTTATGGTTTTGGTAAACACTTGTTCTTCATTCCATCTAATGAGACAAATGGACACAAACCACTGGCACAAAATACCCCCACAACAACATAACAGAGCCACTGGTTTTTCCTATAATTTGTCAACATATAATTCCTCTTAAAGGTGAATAGAAATTTGAATAGCTATTACAAGTAGAGGACAGATTGACTCAGAGTAACTGAACTTGGTCAGCACACCCATGTGTAATTCATTTAATGAGGTTTTGAGATCTCCATATCCCAGGGGACAACCAGGTACGAGGTGGGGAAAGACCTGGACTCATCACAGGGCACAATCACACACACACACACAGACTACGGACAATTTAGAGACGCCAACCAGCCTACAAAGTATATCTGAACTTCGGGAGGAAACTGAAATACCTGAATGAATCATGCAAACTCCACATACACAGGGAAAAGGCAGGAATTGAATCCCCAACCCCAAAGGTGTGAGGCCACCATGTCTACTTGGGTTTTGAGGTATATTATGTAATGTAACATAAAAAAGTAGCAGATAATTTAGTTTAGCAGAACATTAGTTTGTTCCTCTATACAGTGTGGCAATCACAGAGGATCTGTAAACCTAACCCTCCGGCTATGAGTCATACAAGTCTCTCCAGCTATGAGTCACAACAATACATGCACATACATATGTGTGTGAAACAAACCTGCAGCCATGGACAGTGATGGCCAGTCTGTCCTCGTCAGTCGAGTAAGCTATAGAGAGTTTCACCTGGCCCCGCCCACTAGCTCCAGCATCTCCGCCTCTACACATGCACAAAAACTGTCAGCAAACCAGTGTCTCATAAGTTCAGCAATAACGCCTAAACCCATTTATGTTGTATGTGTGTGTATGTGACCCACCCATGGGCGGGAGCTGTCCTGTGTCTAAGCTCCTGATTGGCTGCAACTTCTGTCTCAGCACTGGGGATTCTGTGCTCCACCTCTTCACTGCCACTAGTAGCATCGCCACTTTCCACCAACTTAGAGTGAAGCAGCTGGAGCGCGGATAGAAAAACTTTACTATTTTTACGAACAGAACTGTGTTCTAGAAACCTATAAGCAATTACACTCATGCACTACAGTGCTTCCAAATATTCTGTCATTACCTTGAGCTCTGCCCTTAACAATATCTCACTTTCAGGCAGGGCCCCATCCAGAGGGAACCACTGATCCAGAACTAAGGCCGGTTCCTTTAGCATGTTTCTTAAAGGCAGCACCACTGCACCCAGGGGCTGGCCCCAGCTGTGAGACAGCTAAACAGAAATACACACACACAGTCCATGGTCACATCATCAATGAGTAAGTCAAATTAATAAACAAAATATTCAAGAATAAAAAATCATTTCATTCTCACTCTGATAGTAAGCATTTCTTCTCTGGGGTCATGGACCAGAAAAGAGAATGCTTCATCCCAGCGTGGAGATGTAGAGCGCTCAGCAAGCTGTTTAAAAAAAAAAGAAAGAGAGACAAAAAAACATCTTATTACACAACAGTTAAATCAGGTCTACTAATTTGATTGGTTGAGTGACATTCCATGAATGCTTATATTTAGCATAACCACAGTGGGAGGTTTCACTGTGTGTATCACTCTTCACATCTGTGTTCACCACTGCAATTTTACACTTACTAGTTTGAAACGGATACTACAGTAGAGCTACCACCTGACATGGCAAATAACACTTTTCATATGTAGTGAGTATAAAGTGAGTGCAGGTTCTTTGGGATCTATTTCCAGCAGGAAAAACATTTGAGCATACTGTGTCTGAAATGTCACAGTATTAATGTCCGGTTTGTAGAACTACAATACAGTGTATGATGGGTTATCTTCTGTCACCCTCTTTATTATCTAAATCCAGTTCAAACCAGATGTTAGTCACCGTTTCTGTTCAATCGTGCCCAGAACTATACATCCTCTTGCTCTGCTCTTTCTACCTCTCCTGATAAAAAGTTTCTTTTCCTTAAGATCATTCTGATCATTAGTTTGGACAAAATCACTACTGTCCCTGGCCTAGAAAAACCCTTTTCGTACCTGGGCACCACTAACATGCCAAGTTTTGAATATATGCACATAGTTCTGAATAAACTTTGAGAGATCTTGTGATTTGATCCTGAGAAAGCGTAAAGCGGGGTGATTGATAGATAATCTCTCCGAATAGAAAAAAATATAATAGTATATAAGCAATATTCCAATATCAGTACAATATTCAGTACATCCACATCTTTCCTTAGGTTATATTGTTTTATTTCATCCAGCCTTACTACTATAGCTAGTTATTATTATTTAAGTGCACCATCAACACCGTAACAGAAAACATGGCTACAATTGTTATGCAACTGTATGTCTTTAAAAATTCCTTACCTTACTCTTGGAAGAAACATTCTTTAGAATCAGCTCAGCTCCCACGACTGGCTCATGTCCATTCTTCTTTAACTACAGCACATATCACATTAACACAACAAACACAAAGAGAAGTGGTTAAGGCATGAAATTATCTTTACTTCCTTATTTACATGGTGTTATCCACGCATTATGCGGCAGTTACACACCGAGACCTCGTGTAATATTTCTTCCTAAAACAAACAGTAGCTAGAGCTCTAGGCAAAACTAGGTGATGACAAGACATTCTATTTAGAAGTTGCTTTCGGCTGCTCCCTGTTCGGGGTCGCCACAGCGTACCAACTGGTCCGCACAACAACTTGGCACAGGTTTTACACCGGATGCCCTTCCTGCCGCAACCCTCCCATTTTTCCGGGCTTGGGACCGGCACTGCATCCAGTGGCTGGGGTTGAGGCATTGGCTGGGAATCGAACCCGGGCCTTCCGCATGATAGGCGAGCAACCTACCACTGAGCCACCAATGCCTCATTACAAGACATTCTATTTGAATACAATTATCTGAAATTCTGAGTCTTTTCAAACAAAATTGTATCAAATGTTAAAATGTATAGATTTTGGTGCTTTCGGAGGTGCACAATTTTTACGAGAAATGCCTTTTTATTGCTACCATACCACCATGTTATTTATGTAATCCAAGGTGAGAACATGAGTAAGGTTAATTTGAAGAATGAAATACTAGAGAGAGAGAGAGAGAGAGAGAGAGAGAGAGAGAGAGAGAGAGAGAGAGAGAGAGAGAGAGAGAGAGAGAGAGAGAGAGAGAGAGAGAGAGAGAGCGAGCGAGCAAGAGAGAGAGAGAGAGAGAGAGAGAGAGAGAGAGAGAGAGAGAGAGAGCGAGACAGAGGGAGAGACAGAGATAGAGAAAGAGGGGGGGAGACAGAGAGAGATAGAGAGAGACAGAGAGGGAGAGAGATAGAGACAGAGAGAGAGAGAGGGAGAGACGTAGAGAGAGATAGAGAGGGGGGGATAGAGAGAGACAGAGAGGAAGAGAGATAGAGAGAAACAGAGAGAGACAGACAGAGACAGAGAGAGAGGGGGAGAGAGACTCACAGGCAGACCATGGGCTCGTTCTATATAAGTGAAGAGGATGGCTGCAGCCGGCACTGCTTTATTCACGTACGACAGCTGAGACTGGTAGAGCAAAATCTAACACACAACAACAAGACAAAATGACTAAGATGTCACAAAGCAGGATGTATTATATAACCTAGAAAAATGTATTTCAGGCAGGATAACATTTCAGGTTCACCTGTTCAAGTCTGGTCGGGTCTGAAACTCTCGGCACCCATTCCAGCATCAGATGAACCCGTCCTGATTTCACATCATTCAAGTTAAACCACTACAACACACAGGTACACAGATTGGCACTCCTTTTTCTGTCAGTATTTATACACACAACTAGTCAAAAGCTGCTCATAATAAGGTTTTCTTAATTTTCAGTACTTCCTGCTAATGTCAGTAGAGTCACTCGAAACAATGTGCTGCTCTCTGCTTTTAAAGTGTTAAATAAAAACTAGTTGTTTTGGGGAACTCTTCATTTTAAGTATTTATATTGTGTAGAATAGGGATACATTTATTTATCAAAAAACAAATTTCAATGCATTGATATCATAAGCCTTTATCAAGAATGAATACAAGATTTAATACAGTATGCCGACTTTTAGAAACTTATGTATTTTTTACACCATGTGACTCTGTTTGGAATTTTGTTTTATGCTAACATGAGAAGTGCCAACTGTCAAGGTTGTATATGTGTGTGTGTGTGTGTGTGTGTGTGTGTGTGTGTGTGTGTGTGTCTGTCTGTCTGTGTGTGTGTGTGTGTGTGTGTGTGTGTGTGTGTGTGTGTGTGTGTGTGAGTCTGCAACTAGTCTAGAACTTTATACTGTTATCACATAGCAGAGATATGAGCAATAGAGGAATCTTAGCCACCCTTGAACGTCAAATCCCTTTTTTTTCTGGAAAGATAACTATTATGGGATGTGGACAGAAGACTATGATGATGAAAATGACTATGATGTTTTCATATCGCCATATTCATGTTCACGTCATTTTGTCAGTATGTATTCATTTACATGATATATAATATATGATATATTTAGTCTATTTATTTTTCCTCCATTTTATTCCCTTTTTTTTTTTTTTTACTATTACTAAATTTTATTCCATGTGACTTTATTATTATAACATGGACAGTCCTAAAAGGCATTTCACTAAATGTCCTATGTCTATGTGACTAATAAAATTCGAATTTGAAAAATAACCCATTTCTTATATAAAAAAAAAACAGGAGGATGTATGTTACTCAAGTTTGTTTAGTAACCATGTAAATAATGTTGTTTATTCGTCATTCACAGATTGACGAATAATACATGTATTCTTATATGTACAGTACGATGCAAAAGTCTTAGGCACTGTACATTTTTGTAATACTAATTTTGTTCAAGATGTTTATTTTTGATTTCTGCATTATTAGGTCAGTAAAAAAACATTTAGTTTCTTCCAACATTATTTTTTTTACCTAAATTAAATGTTAAAAAAAAGTAAAATGTAGAATTAAAAATCTTCTTCTTCTTCTTCTTCTTCTTCTTCTTCTTCTTTCGGCTTTTCCCTTCAGGGGTCGCCACAGCAAATCATCTCTCTCCACCTATCCCTATCTTCTGCATCCTCAACACTTGCACCCACTAGCTTCATATCCTCATTAATTCCATCCATATACCTCCTCTTTGGCCTTCCTCTTTGCCTCCTGCCTGGCAGCCCCATGTCCAAAATTCTCCTACCAATATACTCACTCTTCCTCCTCTGAACATGTCCAAACCATCTTAATCTTAATCTACCAACATGAGCTGTCCCTCTGATGTACTCGTTCCTAATCCTGTCCAATCTTATCACTCCCAAAGAGAACCTCAACATCTTCAGCTCTGCTACCTCTAGCTCTGACTCCTGTCTCTTCCTCAGTGACACTGTCTCTAAACCATACAGCATGGCCGGTCTCACCACTGTCCTGTACACCTTCCCCTTGATTCTTGCTGATATTTTCCTATCACACAGAACTCCCGACACCTTTCTCCACCTATTCCAACCTGCCTGCACACGCTTCTTTACCTCTTTCCCACACTCTCCATTACTCTGGACTGTTGACCCCAAGTACTTAAACACCTGTACCTTCTTCACCTCTTCACCCTGTAACCTTACTGTTCCACTTCCCTCCCTTTCATTCACACACATGTACTCAGTCTTACTACGACTGACTTTCATTCCTCTTCTCTCCAGCGCAAACCTCCACCTCTCCAGGCTTTCCTCCACCTGCTCCCTGCTCTCACTACAGATCACAATGTCATCTGCAAACATCATCGTCCAAGGAGACTCCTGTCTGACCTCCTCTGACAACTGGTCCATCACTATAGCAAACAGGAAGGGGCTCAGAGCCGATCCCTGATGCAGTCCCACCTCCACTTTGAACTCCTCTGTCTGACCTACAGCACACCTCACCACTGTCCTGCTCCTCTCATACATGTCCTGCACCACTCTGACATACTTCTCTCCTACTCCTGACTTCCTCATACAGTACCATAGCTCTTCTCTTGGCACCCTGTCATACGCTTTCTCCAAGTCTACAAACACACAGTGCAACTCCCTCTGACCATCCCTATACTTCTCCATCAAAATTCTCAGAGCAAAAATTGCATCTGTTGTGCTCTTTCTGGGCATGAAGCCATACTGCTGCTCACAAAAAAATGTAGAATTAAAAATAAAGATGTAAAAAATAACGTAAAATTAAATGTAGAAAAAGTCAAAAGTAAAGTTAAAAATAAAGATGTAAAATATAACGTAAAATAAAAATGTAAAAAAAAGTTAAATGTTAAATTAAAAATAAAGATGTAGAAATATATATAATATTAAATGTAAAAAAAAAAAAAAAAAAATTATGTAACAGATCACTTTTTAGACAGGGATTAGCTCCAAAAACAACAGTCTGACAGGCGATATCTCCAGAAGAACTGTGTAAGATGCAAGATGCTCAGAAGAATCAAGCCAATTTCCATATAAAAATGGCACAACATGTATCTGACACCACTGATGTACAGATTAATGTAAAAAACAAAGGATTATTTACATTTGGCAGACACCCTTATCCAGAGTGACTTATATTTATCTTATTTCTACAACTGAGCAGTTGAGGTATAAGGGCCTTGCACAGGGGCCCAGCAATTGGCAGCTTGGGGGTCCTGGGATTTGAACTTACAACCTTCTAATCAGTAATCCAGCACCTTTTCACTTCATTTAGTTTAGCTCTTTATCCAAGTTTACTTTTATGTAAAAAAAAATAAAAAAATTTTTTTAAAGGCATCTTTACTTAAATACATGCCTAAGAACACTACTGTATATTCATGAAAAACTGTGTAGTAGTGTAGGTAGTAACTTCTTTTCCTCAAGAAAAGTCAATCTAGTGTGTCCAGATTTTTCAGTAGAAATGTAAGTTTTCAGCACATATTAAGCAGTAAGTCTCACCTGATCAGTAAACTGCGAGCTAATGAGGTCACTTAGACTCAGCTTAAACCTGCCAACAAACAACAATTGTATTATATATCTAAATATAGTCTTTAAATAAAAATAAAGCAAAAGTATTATCTATAGCTGTAATAGTTACTATAATGTATCTATATTATACATACTCTGATACTAATGGCAGTAAAACCACAATAGCTTCAATAGAAAAATAAAACAACACACAGAAGCACACATCCAGAGCATTTAGAAGAAAGTAGAAAAGGCCATCGTTCTGCTACCTGCCGAGGAAGTCGTCCTGATCCACGTCTTTGTCGTACAAATCGAACTGCACTTCTTGGCCTGGGAGTGCTGTGAGAATCACCTGCAAAGCGAGTAGGCACACACAGCAATGTATAACTTATAGACTGTTCATTGCACTGAGGATGCAAAGCAGAAAAGGAGGGCAGGCTTGAGTGTTAAACTTTTCAATTCAATTCAATTCAGTTTACTTGTAGAGATCTTTTAACAATGGACATTGTCTCAAAGCAGCTTTACGGAAGTATAGAAACATAAAAAAAATAAATTATAAAGTTTAAAGTTAAGTTATCATTTTATCCCTATTTTATCCATCAAAATCCTCAAACAAATATATCAAACTAGCTACAGAGAAGAATGTGCAAGCTAGATAATTGTCATCAACTAGCCAATCAGCTCTCCTGGGCCATATGAAGAGTTGGTGAAAACGTCCCCAAATCAGTGTGTTATGCAAACACACTTGTGTTTTAAGCCAGGTTTTGTCCCCTGCACAACTGTCTGAATAGAGCTTACTTTCATCTGAAGCCTGAATAAACATTTCAAGTCTTAGGTCAACAGTTTATTGTTGTTCTTTAGTTGACAGAACTAGACACACTTTGTAAGCTATTAACTTGTTATTTTTACCCTTCCTATACTTTAACCGGACTGTTCAGTTAATATTTCTTGCCATTTAATAGATATGTACACTATTAACTCATCCCTAGCATGAATGCTCCTTCGGCATTATCCTAAACAAAATGCAGCATGGACCATGTATATCTTTGTTTGCTGATAACTATGTATTGTGTTTACATCCACTGCATTTTACTATATCGGATTAACTTCTTGCATTTTATTCATTACAAAATTGTGTACTGGTAATTGTGTACTGCTGTACTGTGACAATTATTGCACTGTTTGGTCCAGCGGCAGGATTTGGTGTGCTCACCACCACAGCCTGGGTCCGATTCCCAGACAGGGAATCAACCCGGCCACTAAGGGATTAAGCCTCAGTGCTGGTTCTGAGCCCAGATAAAAATAAAAGGAAGGGCATCTGGCGTAAAACATGTGCCAAAATCAGAATATGCAGATCATACGATCCACTGTAGCGACCCTGAACAAGGAAGAAGAAGAGCAACAACAACTTGCACTACATTTTTATAGCTCTGTGTTATCTCCTGTAGTCCTGTTTTTTATGTAGCACCCTGATCCTGGAGGAACACTGTTTCATTTTTCTGTGTACTGTACCAGCTCTATATAGTTAAATGACAATACAAGATTCTTGACTTGAATTTTGAATTCAGTTTCAATTAGGAATGATAAGATGTTCAGAATCACACAGTGTATCTGAATGTAATAAAGCATTGTTTGGCAACTTATAGTTTTGTTGCTGTACCTCGTAAAGTTCGTTCCAGACTGGGTTCAGATTCTCCTTTATGACGCGGGTCTTGAAGGTTGACCCTCCCACGCGGATTTTTACATAAGGATCACTTTTGCCCTTCACCATGCCACCCATGAAGCTATCTTTAGCTATGAGAGCCTGAGCTTCCTTCAGGTGGATCCTCAGTACACCCTGGGAAAAAAGGATAGTCAGATATTTTCTTTTTTAATGCAATGATTATCCATCAGCTAGATCAGATAATATGCATCAAGTTAAAAGACTGTTAGATTTTGATAACTGATAAAATGTTTTTCGAATATACTATGTCAACACATGTTACTTTCACTAAAAGTAATGGGATTAACTTGACACTATTGAATATATTACAGCAAAATTGCTCTAACCCATACCTTTCAGTTTTACATATTTTGTAGTGGACGCTCACCTCTGAGGCAAAATTGGCATCTGGGCTTGTGTGCTGTGGACGAGTGGGTAACTTATTGGTCCCTCCTGATGTCACGTCTGTGATGATACCATCTTCTCCTCCTCCAAAGAATGGATCAGAGGGAAGTGGTGACACAGGTGAGGTGGGAATGGCCTCTTCGTTAACCCAAAGTATCTGAGATATGGGTAAGGATAAAAGAGTTTCCATTTGAACACAATGATTTTTTCATGTATTACTAAAATAAAACAATTGTTTAAAAAAATCCAATTTATTTTTGCATTATTTCTTTAGCTTATCATCTCAAACATTTAAATTCATGTTTCTTTTATTCTTTTGATGCTATGTTTTTTAAATAACTGGTCTAAACGGGTTTATTTGGGAACCTATCTGCAGCAATGCAACAAAAAAAAACAACTACCAATCTACTTTTCACTGACAGAGTGACTGGACACACTGCTCTCACCCTCAGTATGACTTTCAAATAGATGCGACTCGCAGGGCCCGAGTTCTCCAGCTGGAACCACTGGTCCAGGTTGAGATCAGCAACAGTAAGCAGGCGAGACAGAGGGATGGACAGATTACCCAGAGACAGAGACCTGTCATCATCTTTTACCTGAGAGAGAGAGAGAGAGAGAGAGAGAGAGAGAGAGAGAGAGAGAGAGAGAGAGAGAGAATGAGAGAGAGAGAGAGACTGTACAATTTCTTAGCCTGATATTCCTTTTATACAACAAAAATTTAACATTGACTATTTAAACCCACAGTTTAGACAGAGTATGGTCAAGGGTTTTTGCTTATTTTTGCTCTGCTAAATGACATACATCCCTGAGGAAGCTACACTCACTCTATAGCCTGTCAGCTAGCTCAGATTGATTTGTACTTTCCTGTTAAAAAGATGCTTCTGATGGAAATCGGCTTTTGGTCATCTGATAAGTGTAATATATAGAGATAAAAAATGTATACTTAAATGTATACAGACTATAAATGTCTGCTGATGATGTCGCTAATGAGTGGATCCCATCCCAGTGCGGTTATTCGTTTTTTCCCACCACTTCAATATTATTGTCTACATTTCATCCTAGTTCTTTAAATTCCAGTCTCAGGTTCATGCTTTAATGCTGTGTTTCAAAATGTGGAAAAGTTCAAGTCATAGCCATTGACCTTTGCTTATGATGTGCCAATTTACATGATGCAAATTGGTGGCTAACTTCTTATGAGCCTCATTGTGGCCACTGTCTTCCGTGGTAACATGACTAAATCAAGTAAAACCCTTATTTTTATGATGGTTTGGTTTATCTCATGCAAGTTTGCTGACTCTACTTCAAGTAAAGTTCAAGTGGAAGAAATTAGTATTTAGCCAACCAGCTCCAAACAGCGTGATGCAAAATGATTACTAGAGACTTAAAACCTCATTCCTTCAAAATTTTCTGATGAAGCAGTGAGGCTACTGTATCATAAGACTTTTTAATACAACCTGTAATCAGTTATCAGTGAGACGTGCCTGAATGTCGAGGTCCTGTTTACAAGGGTCATGGATGAAAAAAGTAAAGGCTTCCTCCCACACTGGACTGCTGGTGCCATAAGAAGTCTGAAATGGAAAAAAAGTGGAGCGTTTATAGTAGGGATGTAAAGCAGTGATATATGTATATGATATTTATTAACGTATGAGCCATGCCAATATGTGGTATATGTATCAGTTTAGAATATATTGCGGATTTTTACACTGCATTTAACCCCAGGTTCTCATCTGCTTTTAATTTCTGAGTAGAGGAAGGTTTCAAACTTAGACACAGGGTTACGATTAATTTTTTTTGCCAAACATGTTTCACAGGTGTGAAAGTGAAATGACACAATGTTGGAATGTTACGGCTAGACGCTTAGACAGCCAGAAATTGGACAGTGCACGTTAAAACCGGGATGTAGCAACATTTAACAAAAACAGCTCGGTAGTGTCAGGCGGCCAAACACTGAACAAGACGTAGTGGGGAGAAATACATCACGTGAGTGATTGGAAGTTGGACATCAGAGAATGCCTAGTCTAGGGTTAGGGTCAACTATGTGACAAAATTAAAAAGGCCAAAAAAGATTACAAAGCTTTGCGTCCTTTTTTACTCACTGATGTGAAAGCATGAGACAAGCCGTTATTTAATATCGTCACACTCTGTAATTATCAAATGATATATTCATGAAAAATGTATACTTTGTTATGTCTGCTGATGATGTCGCTTACTCAAGTGCACGAAACGTTTTGAACTACCGCTGGAAGCCGAATTTTATATAGCAATGTACAGTGTGAAATATGAGATTATGATTAGGGTTAATTGTTAATGCCTGTTAAAGCATGAGTAGTGTGAAGCGTGAAACCCAGGATTCCCTTTACCTGGGGTTTCCAATGACTTATCATGAACTATTTCAAGTGTGCAAAGCACAAATACTGTACTGTATTCCAAATAGCATATTCAATAACTTGATTACGTCCCCATTGTACATATGAGGATGCTTACTGGAAGTTAAAGACTCACCCTGGTCTCTTTGGTGGTATCCTGAACAGAAAGCTGCACCAAAGGACTAGGATTCTTACTGCCTTTCTTCATCTGCATGAAAACACTCCACAGATTATCTACATAGCCAATACACCAGAAACTATACAAAATCAGAGCACATAGACAAAACTGAACTGAGAGTGGGACTTACAGGAAGATCCTGGGCCCGATCCAGGTACACGGTCAAGATAGCGGAGGAGGGAGGATCAGCAGTCTTGCCGAAAGTGGTGATGTTTTGGTTCTTCTGCAGGACCTATGGAATAACATAAGACATTGGTAAACCAACAAACTTTTCTATGGATAAGGTCTAGTTGTGTAAATCTATTAATGCCAGGCTTAAACTGTGTCTAGATTGGACTAACCTCAGTAAGGCGCTCTGCAGAGGGCAGCAGTGAAAGCCACTCCAGCCTGAGGTGAACCTTTCCAGTTGGTGCATCCTTTAAAACGAACCACTGAAATTGACAAAAGGGAGGAAAAGAAGGAGGAAAAACATCAGGCTGAACCATTCTGAATCAGAGTTTGGAGAACATGAAAAAAATGACTAACTAAACCACTGAATATTGTGATGGAGGGGAAAAGTGAGTCATGTATTTTCTGTAAAAATGAGAAACACAGGAAAACAGAAGTTGACACAATAAATGTGTTTTTACAGCAGGAACAGAAAAAGAAGAGAAAAAAAAAACCATCTTAACCTCATCCAAAACTCGTGCTTTCTTAACAATACCCAAGTCCAACTTGATCCTGTGAGCAAAAGAATGTTGGGGAAGAGCAAGTCAGGAGATTAAAGAGTGGGAAGTTTAAGTAAGTGGCTAAAAAATGTTGGTTTTTTTCATAACAAGCCATTGTCATTACCTCCCAAGGAAATCATCCTGATCAGGGTCTTTATCAAATACCTCCACTTCCAGTTCTTGGCCAGGAACCTCATGAACTATAACCTAACACACACACACACACACACACACAAAGCAGAACTGTTATTTTGCACAATCATTTAACTTTTTCAAAACCCTGACCTCACCCTCTGTAAGCACATGATGAGCACATTGTTCAAAAAACAACAACAAAAAAACAAAAAACAACACATAGTTACTGTTAAACATAGTTACTGTTACACATCAGAAGTCCTCAAACCATGGCATTCTCCCAGCAACAGCAACAAACCAAGAGTAAACAAAGACAGTAGTCAGTAGAGATTAGTCTGGTAACTCAACACAAATTCATGTGAAGAATTCTTTGTGATCACACAACAGAATGTGTTGAGTTTTGGTTTTGAGGTGATTATGCACGGTGACATGGGAACACAGTTTCCATGATATAGTATTGACATTTACCGCATATATAATATGGTGTCTATATACTGTATGTAGTTCTACAAACTCCAGATTTTATGAAACGGAATATAACATTTTTAACGTCTCAATCACGTTAGAATTTTAAGTAAAATTTTCAAGTCATTCTGACTGCACCAGAGAAACGTCCTAACAACGTGATAGCAGTTTCTGTCAAATATCTGATTGTAAACGGAATTTATTTGGATTGTATCTGTTGCTCTACAGCACATGCAAACAGTATAGGCAACAACTTGATCAAAGCATATCATTCACTGTGGGATGAAAAATGGCAGGAAGGATTTAGCATGTTTTTGCAGACTGATTGCTTTCACCACTGCGTTTATTAAACTGACTTTTTACCTGACATGATCTCTGATCTCTGAAGAAAGCCTAGCCAAGATTAACAAGAAATTCTTGGACATTTGACAGATTTCAGCCAGCAGGTTTTCATAAGAAATTAAGTTGTTGTTGTTGCTCTTTTATGGAAGTATAATAGTCCCAAAATTCCTGAAAGCAAAATAGCATATTGAATGACATGAACTGAATAAACACTTGTCACAAAAAAGAAGTTTGATTTTTTCTGCTTTGCAATTTGATCTGAATGAAAAAAAAATCCTTACAGCATTTACAAAAAATACAATCTTCATTATTTTTCAACCTCACAAATTCAGGTCGAAAAAATTCAGGTCTTAACATCCGGGCTGTTACAGGAAGAACGATGGATTGGCGATTTCTCGGGCCCGTGTCGCAGTGCACTTTAAAGTGTGCTCCTGCTTCCTGTGCAGTTTACTTCGCGGGGAACCACTTGCTTTTTTTCGGGGCTTTTAGAGATATTTTATTACTGGTTTAAATAAGGATAAATCAATGTAGAAGTGCAGATAAATGCTGTAAGGATTTTTTTCATTCAGATCAAATTGCAAAGCAGAAAAATTCAAACTTCTTTTTTGTGACAAGTTTTTATTCAGTTCATGTCATTTCAATATGCTATTTTGCGTTCAGGAATTTTGGCACTATACTTCCATACTCTTTTGGCTCTATTGAAGTATACTCTGTTGAAGTATACTTCCATACTCCTTTGGCTGCTTCCTGTTTCAGGTCACCACAGTGGATCATCCGATCCTCATATTTGATTTTATTTTACACCTAATGCCCTTCCTGATGCAACCCTCCCATTTTATCTGGGCCTGGGACTGGGGTTAACAGACATGAAGTACTGGGCAAAACTCAGAGGCATATATATATTTTTTTTAAATCTAAAATTTTGATGATTTCAAATTAATGAAATATTTCATTCTGAACTGGTGTCTGATCCAGTGGGCCAGTATTCCTGCCTTGAGTCAGTGTTATATTGGTATGGTGCAGATCTATAGTGACCAGGATAAAGTAGTTATTCGATATAAATGAATGTATTTTGTCTAATTTCTCTGGAGTATTTTTTTTTTAGGGGGTGAAGAAAGACAAATCAAAACCCTGAGAAACATCACATCACATTACTAACACTGCTGACCACCGGAATGTGATATTTCACACACCTCGTACATCTCCCTCCATTGCGGGTTGAGGTTGTTGTCCACATGGCGTGACGTGAACATCTGCGTGCCCACCCTCAGAACGGCATACGGGTCCGACTTGCCAGCGATCACGCCCTTGATGTAGTTGTCTTTGGCGACCAGGTTCTCGGCTTCCAGCAAGTGGATCCGCACGATGCCCTGCCGGAAAAAAGGAGCAAGCACATCGTTTTAATTCGCAAGCTGTATTAAACTTGCATTAATGCACACAGGCTTGAACTTAAACTGATCAGATTTCAAGTGGGGTAGTCTTAAAGATGCTATAGATTTAGATTCTGTCTCAGATGAAGTTTCTAGAGCGTCAGCCATTTTAAGAAACACGAACTTCCTGATAGATGGGAAGCGACTGTGAGGAATGAGATGAGATGAGTGTTATGATTGTAAAATCAAGAGGAAATTAAGTGAATAATCAGTGGATTGTAGCTGATGAGGATTTATGTAGAGCATTGTCTTCCTTTAAACATTAAGAAAGATTTTGCAAATTCATGCAAAGATAGTAACAATGCAACTCAACCCAAAATGTAGACGTTTATGCATTAGAGCTATTTTATCAAACTGATTTGATGAGGAAAACAGAGCATTCCTTTTCTAGCAACCATGTTTAATGAGATATGAACACACACACACACACACACACACACACACACGTCATGGAGGTGACTGACTGTAGCGTAGCTGCTGAATACTTCATTACCCGTGGCAGAGGGGAGCGGAGCTGCGCTACGTGCAAATCAGCCACCAAAGGGACAGTGAGGCGGTTGGGAAGCACCAGGAAAGAGGCGATAGCGTCCATTACCATAGTGTCCGACATGGCACTGTAAATGAACGCAGGGGGAAAATGGAGCAACACTGATTATCTGCGAGCCACCATGGTGAACTCGACGAAGTTTAAATAATCAGGCCAGTTTCCCAATGATTCTTGGTAGATGGCACACAGATGACAAAACACTGCACAGGAACAGAAACATAAATGGAACAATACACTAATGACTCAGAGAAAAGAAAAAGAAAAAAATGCACCACTTACTTCAGACCTGGAATGTCCAATAAGTTAGTGAGTCCTGTCCAGTTGATATCCAGCATCTGTAGCAGAGAGAAAAAGCAAAAATAATCAACAAGTAAGAGGAATAAAATACTCCAGGGCAAGCTGTTATAAAGAAAATAAATCAACTTTAGGATAGTAACTACCTCCACACCAATCCCATTGTCGGTTACTGATCTATACTTGACACATGAGGTTGTATTTTATTTCTTACATAAACTAATAATCTACTTAAACAACAACTACAAATACAAATAGTGTTTCTTAAAGCCATCCTAAAAAGATAAAAACAAACTTAAATATACATTTAAAAAAAACTCACAGGTCTCCGGATGAAGAACATCGTGATGGCTCCAACAAGAGGAACATCTCCGATCAACGGTTCCAGGATCACCCTCAGCTTTCCATGCAGCTGAAGTCAGCAGAGAAAATATTTGTTATACTTTTTCATGCAATACAACAGAAGTTCTGTTCTTCTCCCGTTCCAGACGCTCACCTGCATTCCTTTCACTCCAGCTTTGCAGAAGTACTTCTTCACCTCCACGTTAATCTCAACATTGCCAGCATAGCTACAAACAGAGAGGGCAGTTCACACCGATGCGGTAGATGTTTCTCTCCACGTCATTTAATGAAGATCAGTGAACAGACTCACCTGATATATAGGTCCAGCAACACCTGACGTTTATCATGCTCAGTGTGGGCCTTCACTCCAACCACCTTCATAGGCTGTATGAACAAAACTAAAGCTTTTCAGAAATCAACTAAACTTCATGAATCTGAAGAACAAGATATTACATTATAATATAAAGCAAGTTAAATCAATAAAAGCCTGGCACCTTGTCCCCCAGATCCACTTTGGTGAAGCTGAATGTTTGAAGATGAGCGTTGGAGGATCTGATCGAGGGTGCAATCGTCTCCACAAGAAGCTTCTCTAAATATTGACCCACAAAAGGCCAGGCTTGCTTCAGGATCTACACAATAATAACAATAGTTAGACATAATACTACTCTTGTTTAAAGCAACCAAGTAGTTACAGATCCATAAAAGACGTGGAAAATACGTAGCGGCTTCGCTACACGTGTCTTGATTGAGTTAAAGTGGCTTTAGAGAGTTTTGATTTGTTTTTGCACTGACAGTTTTGGTGAAATCCATTTCACCACATTTTTGCTGAAAAGATTTCATTTTTCAGAAGAATAATTTCAACACAGCTCGATGACTCAACTTCTGCAAGGCGCCTGTGAATTATTTTGCAAAGACGCCCTGATAAACCAGACTACTAGCACACTACACCCTTTAACGTTAATAATAATGTTCGCACCTGGTCATTCATGCAATTATTAAATCAGCCAATTATGTGGCTGTAGTGAAACACTTAAAGGGCCAAGACTTGTCAATATTCACATTGAAGATCAAAATGGAGGCATCATGTGATCTCAGTGACCTCAGATTCAGGATATGAGCTGGTTTCGCAGTTTTCTGGTAATCCTGATATCTGATTATATGACCAACTTTTCAGAGAGAGAAGAGATTAAGTAGATACAACATACAGCATCAGTGAGATTAGCTAACATTTTGGTTTTCTGTATAACATGATATCAGATTACTTCAACTTTATATTTTCAGAGAGGATGGTATTAAGATAGACATAACACTGTAGCAAAATGATTTAGAAAGTTGCTAGATTTTCTCTGAAATTTTCTCTGATTTTGCATCATTATATCAATCAGGGGTGTAACACAGTGTCACTATCTGTATCTGGGTCTGCAAAATGCTAAACTCCAGACAGACAGAAACCTGAGCTCAGGATGGAAGTGTGTCGGCAACTAAAGATTTAAACATGACAGTAACACTCTGTCTATCTGTGTTATCCAATCAGGTAATTGATTTCAACTGCTAGAACAGAGACGAACATGAAAAAAATGCTTGATTTTGCAGGAGATAAGCCAGTGGATGCATTTTACGGAAATAGGAAGTGCTGGGTAAGCTAAAAGACATTTGAAATTTCAAGACATCATTGATTATGGCTTACAGCAGTAAGACACTGTTAATGCAGGGAAAAGGAAAGAGGTTTGATTGGAAAAAGACCAGGTGACCTTTTCACTGTGACCTTCAAGTGTATGATTTTATACACTGCACTGCTGCCATATGATTGGATAAATCGCATGAATGTGCAGGTATGCTGGTGTTCCTAATAAAGTGGCTGATGTGTTTACTTTTCTGCATGACGATGCACAGGATGACAGACACTGAATAATATGCTTGAATTTAAAACTACATAAGAGGAAGAAGAAAGTCTTAGTAGTAGTAACAATTCAGTAGATAATGCAACACTGCAACAGGTTGTTGTGTTGTGCAAGTTACGCACCTCAGACTTTAAGTGTTAACCATTTTAATAACAAGTTCCACAGACTAAATAGATTAAATAGCTTAGTAACAAAACAACTACGCTTCAACAAATGGAGAATCATCTCTAAATATACCAAATAAAATATCTAAATAAGTGCTTATGTAAACAGTCTCTGTACATCTTTGCCACCACATAGCATCCTGTCATATTTAGCTCTAAACCACAAAGACTACTTCCTTAACAACTAAGTATTATTTCCTGTGGTTCACATACATAGCATGGCATCACAACACTGCAAAACCGTGGCCTTCACGCTGTTTCTGAAGAGTGTTGATCTTTAATTATTAGCCAGTTATTCCAAAAATACTGCCATATCAGATTTGATCATGACTAGAGTCAAATCTTTGCTCAGTGTGAATTCCAGTAGAAAAAGCCCAATGAGGAAGTTTTTCAAAGGATCTTGTAGACTTGTGTGACTTTTGAAGTGTGAGGTTTGAGGTTTGGGGCGTGGAGATATTATATATTGATACTAATGAGCAACAAAATTCATCTTAAAAGGTTCGCCAACACAAAAAAATGAAACCGTAAATTTGACAGTAATTTACTGTATACAGAGATGTGCAGGGTTAAAATATTACTAAAGTATAATATTCAACTGTAATCATATTTATGTTAAAGTACTGAAATATCTTACACAAACCAAAATCCAGTATATTTGCTCATCTGACTGATGCTTTAATAAAAAAGGACTTTATAACTTTTAAAGCTTTACCCACAGAGACCCTACAACTAACTCAATGAACTTTCCTCTATACTGTGCAGTCTTTTAGAGTACGTTTAACCAGTTGGGATAGTTTAGGGGGCTCACTGGTTAAGGCTTTAAACTACAGATTAAAAGATTCAAAACCCAGCAACATCAAACTGCCATGGTTGGGTCCTTGTTTCAGTTTATTGTGCTTTAAGCATCTATATACAAAGAAATTCTTGTGGTACACAGTAAGTGAACTCTTACCCTGTACAAAACATAGCAGACTGTAAACACTGAACACGAAGAAATAGACTGAGTGTGCCAGATTACTGATGTGCTTTAAGCAAGTAAAAATAACAGTATACAATGGATACAGTCATAAAGTGACATAATGGAAGATACTGTATTTACAATACTCTAAAATATTAATGTATTCTCAGCGAGCGAAAAATAATAGTATTCTTTATACATTGTAAACATTGTATGCAGTCAAAGTGATGTAGTGGGAGATATTGGACATACAAAGACAGTCAGAGTCTGATATTCGTTCTATCTATCAGTCAGAGTTCAGTTTAAATGTAAAGACAAGACTCTTATCCTTCATCAGTTGTATTCAATCGTAAGTCTTTTTTTAAGCATCAGCCAAATGAGCACATGTACTGGGCTGTGTGTTATTGTATACCATGCAAGATTACAGTGCTTTACTGTAAATATGTTCCTTACTGGCTACCCAGAATGTAACCAGTAAATTACTGTAAAATATACAATTAATTTGGTGCACTGAAGGTTTAAAACAAACTGGTCAGAAACGAGGAAGGTAAAACATATTATAATAAATGCTCCTATCATTTATGCTCAGGATAATTTAATACTTGTTCTACCACTACAGTGTTACATGTCATTTAATACAAGAAAGTCTGTACTATTATAGAAAAATAATTAGCAACAGGGTGGTGGTGTTGATTATTGAGAAACCACAAAGCTGTCTTTCCTGAAGTTTTTCCCAAGCCAGAAAACAGATATCTGATACAAAGTGCTGACACTGGACAGAGAATCCTTCCAAGAGAAGCTAAATAAGCGTTTCTACATAGAAAACTGCATCATACCAATGATTACACATCTTTTTTTAATCCGTTTTATGAGGAGTGTCTGTCATACAGATCCCTACGTAAGCCGTTACTATAGAAATGATACTGCGCATCAAATTAAGCCTTGCAGCCGGAACGGAGTGTCCAAGATGTGCTGTTAGAGAAAGTTAATCAATATCTTCTGACCGAAAAAAAAAGAGAGAATTCTTTATTTAAACAAAACACTTATGTCCCATTATTCTTCTGACTCTAAACACTGCTTGTATGCATAAGCTCCTCTAAAATCACTGGTCAAAAATATAAAATCTATATACTACTGGTTTCACTTATGCCATATTTCCCAGAAAAGGAAGTAAAAAATGGTGTTATGCATGATGTATTTATTGATATATACACAAATTGTTGTGTGTAGTTCAAAAGCAAGGGATAAACAGCAACAGGATTCAATGGTTATATCGCAGAGACATTTTGGAAAGATCATGTGCCAGTGAGAGAGAGAGAGAGAGACAGAGGAGAGAGAGAGAGAGAGAGAGAGAGAGAGAGAGAGAGAGAGAGAGAGAGAGAGAGAGAGAGAGAGAGAGAGAGAGAGAGAGAGAGTGAAGTATAGAAAGGCCTTGGATTAGAGTGATCTGGTGAAAACCAGACCTTGCTACAATCACTGCTTTGTGCAGTTTATTATATTCTTCCAACAGACCATTAGAGTCTGTGAGAGCAAATAAAGAGCTCTGCACTGATGTGCTCTGGGCCTGGTGATTATACTGTAATGGAAAGACTGGCCCATAAGATAAGGACACTCAAGGGACAGTAAAACTTTTAACCAAGCATCAGAACATATTAACATATTTCATTTCTAGGGATGTATTATAACATACCTTATTAAGCCATTCAACTTTCTCCACATCTGGGAAATTTACCTGCAAGACACAATAATGTAAATATAAACAATTCCATTTTAGCCCATCATACAAAAATAGCTGTCTTTCGGTGAGCTGCCAAATATTTAAAGATTTCAGATGATTCATCATGAAAATTCAGCATCGTCAGAGGAAAAGCCAAATAAACACATTCTCAGGCCAGTTGCTGATGTTTCTCAGGAAGTCATGAGATTAGATTTGGGATAACTAAGTCAGGAGGTTTTTTTTTTTTTTTTGTAACCAGGGACAACACAAAAAATGTGCACAGATATTTCCACAAACAAAAATGTACACAAATATTTCTCTGTTGTTTTATTAGAGCCATAGAGCTTTTAAAACCCTTTCAACAGGTTAATAACTATAATATGTAATATAATGATGGGTTATGATTAACTAAATGCCCTGGCTATCCTTCACAGATCATTGTAGAAGCAATCCAGAGAATGAATTCTAGTATAAAAGTAACAATATTAACTGAGGTTTGACTTTAAAATGTCTGTTTCAGTGTAGTCATGATGTGTGTGTGGAATAAAATAAGTAAGTAATTATTAAATGCAAAAGTCCAGATCTTCTACATCCATGGATTTGGAAATCTTATGACCAAAAAAGCTGTTAGTGTAATGTTTGGGCAGAGTATACAGATGAGGAGGTCAGCAAGCCGGACCAACTAAAAGACTAAAGTGCTGCTACGTCATCCTCTTTAGGTAGAGATAAAGCAAAGGGCCCTGCCACCACTACTATGCCTAGTCGAACTTCATTGGGGGTAATGCAGGAAGCAGTTAACCAAACTGAAAACAGGTCATACTGATGAAATAGGTATAATTTAAAAAAACACTAACAAATTTCACTACGAATGAGATTTTAGACGTCACTAAAGAGGAGTGATCAAGCGTCACATCAAGGAAGAAAAGAAGAAGTGCTTTTCTTTTCTACAATAGAAATTCTTGAATCTTTCAGGGTTCTTTAATTGTCTCTCTAATCAACCTAAAAATGTTTAATGCAGAATCCTTGCAGTGATGTTTTCTGTTAGAAGCTAAGAACCTTTAAAAATCCAATAAACCCTTGCACAAGCCCTTGTTCTAAGAGTGTGTGGAGTATGTGGTAATTTAATTTAAACTAGAAGTGAAACCAGAGGTGAGTACGGTTTGAGAAAGGAAGTGTGGCACTGCGGTATAGATACTAGGCTCTGCTCTTTTATTTCAACTGAATTTAGATTCAGATTCTGATCTTTCCCCCATTCCACTTTAACACCAACACATTCCACAGTCTGGCCAGATCCTGGCTATATTTGGATGCAAGTATGAGGAGTGAGTAGTGATATGAGGATATATACACCGGCCTTCTTAGTGCAGATGTTTGATGTTTTTATATGATTCATTTATTTTGCACACCTCTTGCGGCATCTCATAGGCTGTTCATATCAATCCCTGGAGATCTGAACCTTAGATGTCCAAATATAGCCAGCATCTGGCCAGGCTGTGGAATGTGATGGTGTTAATGTGGAATGGGGGAGGAGAAGAACCTTGTAAACAGTTAGAAGGAGAAGAGGACATAGGGGAGCAGAAGTAACAGTTTTGACTCAGCAGCGCCTTCAGCTTCATGTCAATATGTTTTAACAGCCAGCTCAGGGACAATTTACCGGGAGCAATGCAAACTGACTCAGTGTGTGTTCATAATCTTAAAAAACCTTCACATGTTTACGCATTCAAGAATAGATTTAATTTTGATTTTGAATGGCAGATGGAACCTTATGATACTCACAAGGTTACAATATGATGATGTTATAAGTTCAGCAACCTTGATGTACTAATACTACATGATCCTGTGAGCTGGATTACTGAAAACCTTAATAATGTGAAGTATTATGAAACAGAAGGGCTGGGTGATAGGACGATTTAGAGATCACATTATATCATGAGATCATGGTTACAAACTATAAACATCAAAAAGTGGAAATTGTGAAAGCAATTGCACACCATTTCTACAAAATATGTTTCAGAAATGCTGCACTATTCTTCTGAGTGATATATGTTAACTGAATAAAAAATGGAGGAGGGGGGGTAGAAGTGATGTACCTTTTCATAAAGCCATGAACACATGTCTCATGCTTTAATTATGCATGTTCATGTCTGTGTCACATGTGGGCACAATTTTTTCTTCTTCTATATATTATTGAGACGTGTTATATTCTCATATAGTGTGTGTATGAACCTTCTTACAGAACAGACTTGTGAATAATAGTGAGGTAAGGCAATTCAAATGAGCTCTACCAAAGCAGGCTCAATGTATGCGCATGTCCTGGTCATGAAAAGCAAGCCATTCATTTATACAGATGAGTATGTTAGTCTAGAAGCTGGCAGATGTTTGCCAGATGTTTACTACACACTCAAACACATGTGCGTATAGCGTCGAATCCATCTTGAAAGCATTTTTAAAGCCTTACCCATGCCGGCAATTCTCGTTTGCTCTTGTACACTCGTGTTGTGGTGAAATCTTGCTCATTTTCCTGCAAATACATAGCGCTGTGCAGGCGGTGAAGCTTTCGATCGCGGTGCTGCTGCCATCCCATATATACAGCGAGGCCAAGCAAGACCAAAGTGAGGCTGAAGCCGAAATATCCAGCCAGGTAGACCGGCAGCAGGGCGCCGAGGCACTTTCCGAAAGACATAAGCATGGAAACGGCTTGTTTGGCCGCGTTGTCGGGGGCAGGAGAGTCCTCTGAACCCGAGCGCGGCCCCGCATCCTCCTGCTGCATCGCTACTTCCCTGAACAACAAAAAAACAAAACAAAAACACTCTCTACCTTTCTTCTATCCCCTCCCCGGGAAAAAGGCTTTCCTTCACGACTGGAGAGGTGTCGCTTTTGCGATCATTTACGCTTTGATTTAGAAAGCGATTTGTTTCAGCATGCAGAGAGTCGTCTCGGCGCTACGTGGCTGCGCTGGAATCATCCGGAGTAGAGTTTCTGAGCGCAGGCGGGTCGGGGCGGGTTTTCTGAAGCTCAAGCACTGCTTGCTTGTTGCTTCCTTTATCAGCAAAAAACATCACAATCACTAGAGAGCTGTACATGAAACTGTTACAGTTTATCCATCATTTCCGGTGTTCAGCTATACACTTTTCTATGGGGTTTTCTATATAGCCTTTTCTATGGGGTGTTTCTGTATATATAAAAAAATAATAATAATAATAATGTGGGTTTGGTCTGTGCTTAGTGGTGCAGTTTGAACCAAATGAACTAAAGTGTGTCCAGAGCTGATAATAAGCAGGTAGATTTCATAATATATATTGAATAATATGAGGAAATGTATTTCTACTTCCATCCATTTTCTGTACTATTTATCCTTCACAGAGGCATAGGATGCCAACCAGGAAGACAGGATGCCAAGCCATCATAGAGCACAATACACAGGACAGTCCGTTTTTAATCAGCCTACAATGCATGTCCTTGGACTGGGGAAATACCCAGGGAAAACTGCTGCACAGAGAAAACATGCAAACCCTGCATAAACAGGACAGAGGTAAGACTCGGACCCACAACCCCAGAGGTGTCAACCCCTAATGTGTAGTCTGGAGGACTAATATCAATTTGGTTATTAGTAAGTTAATATGTAGGCAATAAGTTATCCAGGTTGAGTATATTCTTGGACAGATTTAGCCACCTATTTTTTATGTTGTTATTAAATAACATGAAAATTATGTTCGTTACATACAAATCACCATTATCAACATATTATAGACTTCTAGGTTTGGGCTTACATGAAAATATTGTGTGCTTTGTTTCTAAAAATATATATTCAGTCACAAGCCTTATGTTTGAACTCTACTCATGTTGCTTTTCCAAATAAAGTATTTGCATGTGTATACTTCCACACCCTTTAAATTCTGCAAACATTCAATAACACTATTGTAGCCCTGATATGGCCAGTAGTGCAGTCTACACCTACTTAACATGCAACAGACAACAAAGCTGAAAACTAACAAGGCAACTAATCACCAAGTGATTAACACAGATCCTATTCTAGTTCTGTTGCCTGTGTTAAGTGCCTGAAAAACCATACCTCTATATGCAAATTCTATCATAGCAGCCATGACCAAATAACAGCAAAGCCAGTCAGGGTACTCACTAATTTGTTGACCATGTAACAGGCTTTTCTTTCAGCAAACAGTGGCATTTAATATAGAGTATGTTACAAAAAGATAGATATATCCTAAATTGCATTTATGTATCTAATAGTATGTGCAGCATTATTTGCTCAGCAAGTTATGATAGTTTACCACTTAGAGTAGAAGTTATTAAAAATTATTCCCTGAGCCCTGAGTTCCCCCAATTATTCCTCTTTCTTTGTTTACAGTCATAGGACATCCTGACACTTTGCCAAGTAGCCTGAATACCTTATATAATAACTACATAATATGCATTTCCTAGATATCCATGATCTCTACAGGTTTGGATTACCACTGGAGTTCCACAACAATAACACAAGAGAATATTTTATGAGTATGTTGCAGTTGTAATGCAGTTCATATAATATAAAATAAATTATAACCGTGCAACAAAAGTACTTCTAAAAAGACAGAAGGAATAAGGTAAACAGGTTAAATTACCCAATCCCACTGTTGCTTTGTGCCATTTTTGAGTCAGTAATGGAGTCAGTAATTAACCACAAGCAGAGCAATACTCTAATAACACCATACACCTCCATTAACCAGTTGCCCAAAGTGTTACTTTGTGTTGGATCTATTTGCAATCCTGGTAGCACTGGGATAATTTACACTGGATAGGATGGCACTCCAATACAGGATAGCATAGACAGATCTGCATGTTTTTGGATGGGGGGGACCAGATATGATGCGGGCTTTTTAATGAGAAGAAAAAGACAAAATCAATCCTTTATTAAGATGATCACTGCAGGACAGGAAGACATCAACATGTCATGCTCTTTATAGGTTATCAAGTCTTCTGAAGCTGGAGCGGGCTGATGGACAGATCTGTTCTGTGTAGGTTTTGGAGTTACGTTAAGTGTAACTAGAGTGTGGATGAACTTGGTCATGGACGTCCTGTATAATTTGTTGATTAAATCGCTGATAGTTTTCAGAATACAGTTTGTTTTAGGAATCTTCATTCATTCATTGTCTACCGCTTATCCGATCTATACTCGGGTCACGGGGAGCCTGTGCCTATCTCAGGCGTCATTGGGCATCAAGGCAGGATACACCCTGGACGGAGTGCCAACCCATCGCAGGGCACACACACACTCTCATTCACTCACACAATCACACACTACGGACAATTTAGAGACGCCAATCAACCTACCACACGTCTTTGGACTGGGGGAGGAAACCGGAGTACCCGGAGGAAACCCCCGAGGCACAGGGAGAACATGCAAACTCCACACACATGGCGGAGGCGGGAATCGAACCCCCAACCCTAGAGGTGTGAGGCTCTCGTGCTAACCACTAAGCCACCATGCCACCAGGAATCTTTTAAAATCCAATTAAAAAAAAAAAAAGACCAGGCCTAAACATGTTGTGCAAAATCTCATTGAGAGACATGACATCTGTAATTGTGCAAATGAAAAGGACAGACAGGTTCACTGAAAACTGTATCAGTGCCTGGGGTAACAGTAAACAGAGTGCTTTTTTCCCCTTCACATTAGAAGTGTGCTGGAGGTGTTTACACAGTAGGACCATGTGACGAGGTGCACTGTTAGAGCTGTCAGTGGGCGGAAAATTTGCTTGAGTCAAAAGGGCATGTAGCTCTGTTAAGATCCGTTAAAACTAGCCCCGAAAACAACATCTGGCACGTCTGTTACTATCCTGTTATTAGAAAATGTGGAGCACTAAATCCAGAATTAAAACCACTCTCACATTTGTTTCCATTGCTATTATTTTTAGAAACAGCAGCCAGCACTGTATAGGTTTGATCTGATTGTCATATGAGTAAAAAGCTTACCTCGATTTCACCTCAAAGCTTGTAAACTGTGACACACAGAAGCTTCTGTTGTTTTTAACTGATTCCACTAGGAGCACACAGAGTCTCCTGGGTACACAGCACAGGACTCAGTGAGTATTTGACTGTAATGTACACCTAAGCCAACTGTATTACAATTATAAAAGTCTTGGACAGATGAAAGCTAAACAAGCTTACAGAAAACTTGTGCTGTCAAGGCTGCTGTAATAGTGGCATTTTATTAACCACACAAAGCGTACATGTAACTAAGTTTCATTTTATACATGAAATATCTGTAACACTTACATCTATTTTCTGTACCGCTTATCATAAGGCAGGGGACCCTAGACAGGCAGCAACCCTTCGCAGTGCATAATCTCTCTCACACACACACAATTTAGTGTTGCCAATCAGAGTACAACACAAGTGTGAGGCAAATGTACTATAACTATGTACTATCCATTACTTCACATTCTTACTTGTTGCTAAAAGCAAATAATACTAGTACTCCCAGAGTTTAAATAGTTTTTGAGACAGAACTATTTGAAATAAAGCTGTTTAGAATTGGCATTAAAATATATTTCAGTATGAGCTGGGGTTTTTAAATCTTGAATGTTTGCACTGACCTCTTGTGATCACATTTAATCAGTAACAAGGTTGCACTATCTGCTATATGCAAACTCAAGGATATACCAAAATCTCAGAAACACTAGCCAATAATGCTAGTGTATATAAATATGCACGTAACCCCCAAGCTATTTTGCCCAATTTTAACTGATAGTGATATGCTCAGTTAATTTATCTTCAATCACTTACACTACATCCAGAGACAATCTGGTGGAAAAATTCCCCATAGATGGGCAGCTACCTATTGCGGGACACACACACAACGTAGAATTTATGTAGACAACCTACCTACCTTCATGTTTTTGGCCAGTGGGATGAAACCCACACAAACACGTGAAGAACATGCTTTCACATAGCCCGAACTCGGGACATAAGCAGGGACTCTGAAGCTTTGAGGTGGTCACATTACCCACAGCAGGTGCAGTACTGAACATTCAGCAAATAAGGCTGCTGCAGGAAGCACCATCAGGTCTGTTTTCAGCATAGGTTCAGCAAACAAAAACAAGCTAAAACTAAGCTTCTTAAAATTAATAGATTTATGTAAAATCTGTGAATATTGCACTATAATAAACTGACAGACATGTTCTGGTCATGGTCTGCAACTACAAGTGTAGATTAGCTTGGTCAGGAAGCACCCAGAATTTTGAGCTTGAGCAGCTGTGGGGTGCCATTACATATGCCGTTAAACCATTAACACCCTTTGCAGTTCATTTACACCAACAATCCCTAGCTAATTTTATTAGGTATACCCACATGTCTATATACACTGTAGCCCAGTTGTTGGTTTTAGCAGCTAGCTTATATTTGCTCCCATAAGTGGAGGAGTGAGATCCAAGTGTAATTACAAAATCCATTACAGGAGATGTAATACTCATGTGAGAGCAAAGATTAGCAGAGAGGCATCTTAATGTGCTTCATGCAAAGCAGTGGCAGTCATACCATTTCCAAACAAATGTAAATATCTTCAGCCACATCCTGCCAAATAGCCAAACAAGACCTATTGGCTAGTATCAGACTCATTACACAACACACTTCAAAACTGGTCAAATACAGAAAAGTGACACGACACCAGATTCCCATCCTTTCCCATTTGAGCTGACCTCAAGCACTCACTAATCATTCAGCAAGAGCACACAACAGTACATTTAACCAAACTTTTTATTGAACAGGTATTAACAAAAAGACGCTGCACTGGCAAGTCTGGAAAGTCCAAGAGAGCCCACTAGATCAAGCCCAGCACCCAACTGGACAGCCTGGAGATGTAAGCTTCCTCCGGTCACACTAGCTTCACAGGAGATGGACAGCACCTCTCGGGTTGGACTTCTCCAGAAGACTCTCAAAGGGAATCCAAGATAATCAGGATCTTAGCTGCAGCAGATAGGTTGCAGTTTACTTGGACCTCTGCCTCATCTTTCTCCTTTTACGCTTCAGCCTGAAAAATTAAAACCACATTAAAATTTCTTGCCTTCATGCCAAACATTCAATGGCAAAAAAGATTAAAGACAAAAGTACACACCTGCGCATACGCTTCTTCCTCCACTGGGGGGGAAAAGGAACAAGAAACTTAGCATTTTATAAACACAGTGGAAACATACAGCAACAAGCAGACATGACAGCGTGTACGCAGAAACGGTTCAACACTGAAATATCAGATCATGAACTGGTACAGTTAAGTGAATCAATTTCATTGCACGGAGTGAACCGATTAAGGATTCGATTCATGACCAGCGCAGATAAAAAAAACTAGACCGCATTGCCCAAGCATGTACACAAACCATTTCCAATCTAACCATTTAACGGACCCAGACAGTTAAACAAGTGTAAGGAAATAACAAACATGACATCACGCAGATGGAAGTGAATCAAATGGGATTCTGTGAGTCGGTTGGAGGTTTCACTACAGCAGGCAGCAGCACCACGCCGCGGAAAGGCTAATGCTAACTAGCCAACAGGAGCATCAAGAAAATTCTTAATATAATACTGTAATTTTGTTATATACAAAAAAGTATACGAGGCGTGCTAAGGCATCATTTTATACAATTGAGTCGTGTGAACATTAATTTCAACTGGTTTTACGGTAACACTTCCCTATACTGACGCCATTTTCTTTTCCACGCTAGTTTACACACAAAATTTGGTTTGACTTCAAATCTGTGAACGGTGTGAGTGCAAACCGCATATACACCCTAAAATAAGTAATATTTAAGAGTCTCAAATATCAGCATTAAAATAGATAGGCAGTCCAGCAACTAACAGCACTTAGAGATTAGCTAGTTATAATAGGGGTTGATGTTTTAAGCTTAGCCGCATTGTTTTCAGGCAACATACTAGTTTACGTCCATACAGTTTAAAAACATTGGCAAAATCACCACTTACCTTCGCTCTCATGTTGGAGACGTTTCTGTAAAGAAAGAGAAGGTGAAAATATTAATGGATGGCTTTTATATATGCGTGATTGCTTTAGATTAAACTAGCAGTCACAAACGAGATGAGACAAGAACCGATTCCTCACCTCGCAAAGCGAAGGTAACGACTTCAAGAGGACGTCATGACGGAGGCGGAGGTCTTTTATAGGCTCGGTGCGTCACATTCTCGCGATATCAGAAGTCTTGTAAGACGAGTGATTGCTTACAATATCGCGATAGCGCAAATAGAAGCTTAGGTCTTAAGGCCTGCTTGTAAGTTTTAGTGGAAGATGCGAAATATTACAAAAAATTGGACCTCATTATTATATACACACACACACACACACAACAGTCCTCATTATTATGAGATACTAAATAACATTCTTTACAAGACTTTGCGTTATTTGAGATGTCAAGACACCTCAACGTTCTCAGAATTTCTAAACTATGTATATTCATAATGATTATTAAACTCAACGATTCAGCACATCATATATAAAGTGATACATATTTATAAAATTGTTGTAAAAAAAATTATATATAAATAAAAAGGAATTGTAGAATTAATCAAATCAAAATCAGAAGAATATAAAATCTAAACAGTTATGTATTACAGTTATTTATAAACACAGCTGTATGCAAGAGTTTTAACACCCCTGGACAAATTACATATTTTATTGCAAATAGTGAAAAAAAGTCAACTTATGCAAACAGTGATACCTTTATCACCACCAAGTCCAAGCCTTTCAGACATTTGACCTTGCTGTGACCTTGACCCCAGTTTGGATCAATTCCTAAATCTAATTAGTTTATCTGCTGTCTGGACCAATACTTCACATAAAAGTTGCTTTCGGCTGCTCCCTGTTCGGGGTCGCCACAGTGGACCAACTGGTCCGCACAACAACTTGGCAAATGTTTTACACCCGATGCCCTTCCTGACGCAATCCTCCCATTTTTCCGGGCTTGGGACTGGCACTGCATCCAGGGGCTGGGAATCGAACCCCGGCCTTCCGCATGATAGGTCGAGAAACCTACCACTGAGCCACCAATGCCCCTAAAGGACCAATACTTCACATAAATTCTAAAAAACATTCAGCCATGTGTTTCTGACATAAATAATTATTTAAAAAGTTATTGAAAAAACTTGAATGGATTGATACATGGACAGCAAATCCTACAAACATTTAATCAATCGAGATAGTGAACTAATGAAAGTCTTATATGAATGTATGGATGGGCAACAACATAAAAACATCATGAGGTTGAATAATCATAATTAAAAAAATTATTATTATTGTATGTGCAAACATTTGTACATCCTACTAAGTCAGTATTTAGTAACACTCACCGTCACACACACACACACACACACCATCTTCTGTCATCAGCTAGCAATCTATCTGATTTTGGTCATTTCACTTTGCAGAATACTTCTAGTTCTGAGATATTCTTAAGCTCTTCTTATTTATTTTCAATGTTATTTGAAGTATCAGCTTCAGTTTACTAACTGCATTACATTTGCTGAAATTTACTATCCTTTCTTCTGTCTAATGGTGCACTGTTTCCTGATCCCACACCATGCTTAACAGTAGCCAAGGTATTCTTTTCATCAAATGCTACTCCATTTTGTCTCCAAATACCTTGCAATTGTAGCCAAACAGTTTTTTTTTGTTTTTTTTTTTACATCAGCCCATCCGCATTTGTCTCCACAATGACCCTTGCTTATTTAGATATTGTTTGATACTGATTTGATCTGACATTTCCTTTTTTGATGAGTTCATATACACCAATCAGGCATAACATTATAACCACCTGCTTAATATTATGTTGGGCCCCTTTTTGCTGCCAAAACAGCCTTGACCAGTCATGGACTGTGTATTCTGACACCTTTCTATCAGAACCAGCATTAACTTCTTCAGCAATCTGAGCAACAGTAACTCGCCTGTCGGATCAGACCACACAGGCCAGCCTTGGCCACCCATGACCCTGTCACCGGTACACCACTGTTCCTTACTTGGACCACTTTTGATAGATACTGACCACTGCAGACCGGGAAAACCCCACAACAGCTGAAATTTTGGAGATGCTCTGATCCAGTCATCTAGCCATCACATTTTGGCTCTTGTCAAACTCGCTCAAATTGTGTGTGTTAAACACATCAACTTTGAGGACAAAATGTTCACTTACTGTCTAATATATCCCACCCACTAACAGGTGCCATGATGAGGAGATAATCAGGGTTATTCACGGCCCCTGTCAGTGGTCATAATGTTATGCCTGATCAGTCTATAAGGTTTCCTTCTGATGACTCTTCCATGCAAAACATGTCTGTGTAAGCAGTGCTGTACAGTAGAATGGTAGAAACCTTCCTGTAGGAGCTTAGAGTCATATGGGGATTTTGTTTTTGCCTTTATGGCCTACATCAAGCTATGCAAAGTATCAAAGGATCCCTCACATCCCAACAATAGACTATTCTACTGACTGCAGTCTGGAAAGCACCTCTGGAATCACAGACAGGCCTGAGAGGCTGAGGAGAAGCTACTTACCCCAAGCCATATTGCCCATATTGTTTGTATACTATGCTATGCCTCATTTCACTCCACCTTTTACCTGCTATGAATGCAATAAATAATAATTTAATAAATACATTTTAGAACATTGGATGTTGCCTTGACTTTTTACGATTCATCATAACTGCCATTTCTCAAAGATACTTCGGATATTTGGAAACTAATGAGTTATCTGTTTATAGGCTTCCTCTGGTTCATAGGAATCAATTTGCTTCATTTCCAGATCAGGAAGCCATATTTGTTAAAAGTTTAAAACAAGGTTGCAAGAGTCAGAAAATTGATTATGTTCATCAAGCTGTAAGACTTTTTGCTGATGCCATATTTACACCATATCCATCCAGTTCTTTATAGCAGCAATATATATTGAAAATGCCAATTTTTAGGGTCATCACATGAATGAATGAATGAATTGTGTGCAAAAAATTTTCAAAGAATTTTTTTCTTTTCCAAAGCAGTGGTTGCATTTACTTCTTTTCACTTCAAAAATGAATAAAATATGTAATGTGGCCCAAACATTTTCATACAACTGTAGAAGACATAAAAAATGAAAGATAAAAGTATAAAGCTATTTAAATTTTGATTAACATGACCATAGATTTATTGTCCATTGTAATGAGCACAACAGGACTTGAATGTTAGTATATCGTTTCAATAATGTGGTACATGCGTATAGTAAAACCAGGAAGATGTTTTACAAACTAGTCAAAACATATTTCAATCTAAAATGACACAGATCCAATTTAGGTCAGGTCAGCTATAAGAATTACACAACAGCTTTCTAGATTTCTGTCTGGGGGAAAAAATACAAAATAAAGTCAGTTCTGTTTATAGTGCTAACACCAGGCTCCAGCTCCTATCACTTCCATCATTACTGAAGCAGAGATCATATCCAAGTCTGAGCAGCTACAAGTCTACAAAGAATCTACAAACAGATATATCAATCGAGCAGTCACTCAGGTTTGGAAGAATAATGGGCACACTGGAGTAATGATACTTCGCTGGTGCTGCCACTTTGCTTTTATTTGCTGAGATTGGTTTTACAATGACAGTTTAATAAGAAAAATATTATTATTATTATTATAAGAGTGGCAACCCCACTCAACATGCACCCCTGTATATAAAGGCAGTCAGATGGTATGTAGCACTTCCCCATCTGTAACCTCCAGTAGAGTAGCCAGTGTTGTTAAAGTCACCAGACTATACGAGCTGTGGGAACTCAAAACTGATGTGTGGGACTTCATAGCTGTCGTACAGAGTTACAGGCTGATAGAAGGCTAGGCAGGAGGCTTCTCAGTGGGGCATGTTGGGACTTTTCTATTCTCCGTTGGTCAGTATTATTGGCAGTAGGGGGCAGAGGAGGTGTTTTTCTACTTGGCATTCTCCGTCTCCACCTCCATAGGTTGTCCTGTGGCGTTCTCTGCTGTCTTGGAGGCCTGAGATTGACAGATAAATAAATAAAGATTGTTGAAAAACAACAATCCAAATGAAAACTTCACGATAATAAGTTCGATTCAAAAAAACAAACAAAAAACAAAAGGCAGTGCTCTTGAATCTAACGGTGTTGATTAACGTTCTATATGAAGTGGTGCAAGGCAAATCAGAGGTTTACATTAATGCACTTGTTCTAATACAGTATTGTTTCTACAGCAACAGCTTACACAGAGACTTTTATAGCAGGCACTCAACACAATTTAAGGCTTATAATAAGTTGCTTAATAAAGATCAGTTTAGCACAGATTAACACAGTTTAGCACATAAGCACTCAAGTTCAACCTTTGTATGTTTCTAAATAGCTAAAAGAACCAACCTTCTTTTTCTTCTTCTTTTGGGCCTTCCGGCTGACTGAGCTTTGCAACAAAGCCTGCAGAAAGGGGGGAAAAAAGGCCATCAATCAACCTAAAACACAGATCTGCTGAAGAGAATGGCGTTACATGACACCAAAAGAGGATTGGACATTATCCAGGTTTTTTAGCTTCACGCAAGCTTACCTTGAGCTCAGGATCCTGCACTTCATGCTCGGACTTGTAGAGCTCCGGCTCAAAGGGACTGCTGGTGATTCTCAGGGGTCCGTTTGCCATCAGCATCACGGTGAATTTAAACTGCGCCACATACTCGCCTGAAGAGAGAGAAACGTGAGGAGAGACCAGGCTAAAAATGAATAATGTCATATTAATGACATATAGAGTCCAATATACAAATAATGGTCTCTGAGCTAATCCTGCTACACGTTTGCGTTATTGAAAGATCTCTGCACTGTTCATTAATATGATGTAACCATACCCCATGGGTTCCTTGTGTCTTGCTGGTCTTTCTGTGAATGATGGCACAAACCTAATCAGTGTAACTCACCATCCTTCTCATGCAGGACGGTGAAAGGCTGCAGCAGCTCGTGTTTGGCACACTCCACAACACCCAGCCGAGCCTTGCTCTCATCCTCAAATGCCCTGAGAATGACAGAAGGAGAAACAGGGGTGTGAGGGAGAGGACAATCAACCACAAAAGGTGCAAGTAATAATTTATGAGTCCCATGAAAGACAGTATGGATAAACTGGATATTCTGTACCATACATAGCATTTCTCTTTTGAGAGGAGGACACAAATAGTTTACAATTAATGCAACTTTAATGTGAGCAAGTGACTAAACTGTGATTAATAGAAATCATGAATGAAAAGTCAAGGACTACATTTTTCCAAAACATCTGCAATAGAGGAACCTTCACCATGACAGGAAGACCCGATGTCGGAGTGTAATGTAGCTGCCATTTGAACATCTATGATAAACTTATTATAGCAGTTTAACTGTCTCAGTGCTGAACCATTTAAAACACAGAACAGCCACAAACCTGTTAAGACTAGTATGCAAAGCTCACTGCATCATTTCAAATGTGCCATTTTGTATATGCGCTCAGACATCTGTGACTGGGATCGTTTCCTGGATAGCAAGGATAATTAGGCTGTGCCTTTGCCGGAATTTCTACACAATCTCAGAACAAACTATGAATAGCTGACACGAATGCATTCTTCGGTTCTACAGAATGTTTGTTAAACACAAAGGTTTAGCTGCAATTTAAAAGGTGTTCAGCCTGCTTTTATAGACACCTGAACGCTACATAACAAAAGAAATACAAATTCAAAAGCTTCAAAGGTGAAACGTACCTGAGAGTGAAAGGCATGGTGTCGTAGCGCTTCTCCACCTCGCTGAAAAATGCCCTCGAGGTCTTCATCTTCAACCCATACTGCTTGCTCGGGTCTCGCTTGTAAACGGTGGTCCTCTGTCCTGAGTCTTTAGCCTAGATTAAGAGGAGCGTGTTTGAGCCTTAAGGACAGAGAAAATGTTAGAGATACTGGACTGTGAGGTGAACTGGCCCTCACCTTGCCCTCTCCTGTGCTGATCAGCACATCCACAGCGTACACTTCATGCACCTCAAACTCAGCTTTCTCATGATCCTTCCTGCACAGGGAGTAAGGATTTGAAGTGAAAACATGTCATCCAGATTTTTTTTTTGCTATAGTGAGTAGTATACTGTTTGACATTGTGCTTCAACTGGAAGATTTTATGCATACATAACACTGGAAAAAGACAAAAACACATTCTGAATGTATACAGTACATATGCAAGTAAAACAATTTTATTCCTCACACAACAGTAATCTGCCAGTGATCTATTTTTTTGTAATATATTCAACCATCCACAAAACATTTTTTTCCTGATTCAAGAAGAAACATTCTCAAAAGGTAAAGCTCTTCACCTCTGCTGGTCTGTAGGGTTCTGAATGATGGTCTTCTCACCATCAATGATGTGCTGCTTCAGCTGATGGGACAGCATTCCTACAGACAACAGAGGGAAAGTGATTATGATAATGATAAATAAAAGTTTCATCCTTAGCTAGGGACAATCACGCTTAATAATATGATCATAACATAATAGCCAAGAGTACAGTACACAGTCAAACAACTGATAAATCAGTTTCTTCTTCCATCCAGTAATGCATGCTGAGCATCTTACCTTCTATGGGTGTGCATTTGAAGGACTCGGCGATCTTATTCCAGGCTTCGGTGACCTGAGTGTTCTGAAACAGCCAGACAACAAATAATCCATCAGTGTGACTGAGAAGGTGAACAATGGTACAATAAAATATTGGACTTCTGAAAGGAACACAAATGAGAAAAGAGGACTGAAATAAAAGTTGGTCTTTGTGTATCCGAATGACCACAGAGATCAAATCCAAGGTCAATGCTGGTTGTTACTGAAAATAACATCCAGCTGTTGAACAGGTCACAGACTGATCATTATTCTAAGACTGCAGAAGAACTGAGCCTAATGCCAAGGCAGGCCACAAAAGGACACCCATTGCCAACACTGGAGACAAAATACACCTCAATATAAAGACTGGACACAGATTGGGTGCTAATGCCAAGACTGGACATAGATTGTGTACTAAACCCAAGACCAGACACAAACAAAGCCCTAAAAGCAATGATTTCCTCAAACAGCATGGTACATTTCCTCAAAATAAACCCAGTGCACTTACTGAACTTGTTCAAACGTTTAAATGTTGATAATCTGTAACAGAGGTTAAATTTTGAAATTAAATGATGAAAACTATAAAAGTCTGAAGATGCCTTCAGATAAATGACTGACATACATGCATGATGCATGCAACAGATGATCTAATGCAGAAGTTGAACAGTGGTTCCTTTAAACTAGAGTTTCACTTTTTTGGACTACATCCAGTTTTTCTTAAAGTATTTGGTTCTTGTACAGTATTTAGATTTTGTGCTCACGTATATCCACTGAAATATGCTGTATATCCTGATTATTGTCCTCTGATCTGCGGTGTCAGTCCACTCACCTGGTTTCCAGGCTTAACAAGCCGCAGAGCTGCTTCAGCACAAAGGTAAGCAGCTTTGATCACATCTGCCTTCCGGCCTGTCACTGGTGCCTCCTGTTAGAAAAACACAAATCCGTCACTACGAAACAGCCACTTGGGTTTTAATTGAATCAAGCAGCTAGCAAGAGTAGGAATGATGTGAGAAACCTTGGTTGCTCCAACCACAAGGCTGTGAGCTATGTTGGAGATGAAGCCATCCACATGAACTCCAAGATCACTGCAAACACAGGCAAAATACGAGACACACACCCTTTAGAGCAGGCAAATATAACAAAAGCAGGCTCACATATTTTGCCGGACATGTTTTTAGATAGCCAGGTTATTAAAACATCTTGCAATCATATAATCTTGAAGTTCTGGCATTTATATGCAGTTTCACAACGTCATTAGAGTTTAAAGTCCATACACCTAGGGTCAATTCTAATAAACAGGTTTATTAAAAAAAAAAAATCCAAAGAGTTACATTTTAACCAAGTCACCATCCTGCAGTGTGTAGTCAGGGTCACTCTTCAGGGGAGAGAAGTGGCACACGCAGTTGTTGACGGACACGCAGGTGGGGAAGGCGATACCTGTTCGATACGCAACAATATCGGACTTTAAACCTTTCTAAAAAGCGATGTAAAACTTGCAAATGAGCAGACTGAGCAGCTGTGGCATGCCAGCACTGTTACCTTTCTTGATCTCTTTCTCCTTTTTAAACACCTTGCTCGTTTCGGCAGTGATGAAGGCGTCTCCTTTCTCACACAGGCTGAGCACAGAGACTCCAGGCTTGGCCGCCTCTATGAGAGCTCGCATAGCCACTGGAGGAGAGAAGACAAACAAACACACACTACAATTAAGGAAGGCTACAGCTCTGTTATGCATTAGCTAGTGTTTTGGAAAGACTAAGCAAGACAAATGATAAGATATTCAAATAAAAGGGCGGGATAAATGCTCATGTCTGGAGTTTGATAGTGAAATGATTACAGTTGAGCAAGTCATCAGTAGACGTTCCTACTACTGGTTGCCGTAGTAATAACGTTTATCAGTGGGTGACAACGAGTACTCTAAATCAATTTTCTTTCTGCTAAAATTAAACATTCTGGAGGGAAAATATTGTAATATTAAATTTAGCAGTGCATATATGCATCATATCATACGAGATTTAGGAGTAGCACTGTATGCTTTTTGCCATGCGCTCTACTGTCTTCACTCCCATTGGTAGTCGGTGCACAGTGTCATTCTGTATTTTTGCATAAAATGTCTCGTCACTAGACACACCCAAATCTGGAGGCCAACAGTCACTAGCATGTCAGCTCTCATTAAAACAAACGGTCTCTGGTTGCTTTGTCACTGCTAGCAGGTGTACGTTGTACATCCAACGGAAATCACAAAGACAAGATTTATTTCAAGCCTGTAACACGTTCATGCTGGTTTTTCAGCAAAGACCAAACAAGGTAAATGTAATAGTTGTAATCCTTTCTTTAAAAAAAACCAAAAAACAACCCAAAACAACAACTTAACTTCCAGTTCTGTTGTCTGTACTTTGTGTGTAATCTGTACTTCGATTAAACAATGTGTGCTTAGCATATCTACTTTAATCCCTCTCGCAAAGGATTTTTAGGGATGGAAAAAAAAATGATGAGAGTAAACGTTCCACCTTGTTTGAGTTTATTATAACGGGCACTTATAGACTGTGTGAATCTATAGTCTGGGCTAGAAAGAAATCAGCCCCAGCTTAGCTTCTTCACACCCTTCTGCGTATTTCTCCTCCACACTTTATACAACTGGTGGTGCTGTTGCACTTGGTTCAACAAAAATCCTAAATAAACTATTTGCCAATAGCAAATATATTCGGCAGCCGAAAATTTAACCTTATCTTGCTGTCTTTTTTAATCTTTGACAGAAGAGGCTTGGCCCTAACAGACCTTTTCTACCATCTGCGTATGAATAAGATACATAAGGAAGCAGCACGTGCTCGACATGGAAGTTGACAAGCTAAGGTAGAGATAATGTAGAAATCCCTGATACAAGCATGGAAGCTTCATATAACAGCTATTTTAGTAAGTGAAGTAAATAAAAATGACAGTTACATAGGCCTACGGAGAAGCGGATCACATTTGGTCCACTTTAACACTAATTCACGACTTAAAGGCATCTCAAATAGCTCGATATAACATACAGCGGGCTACATGTGGTGTAAATGAAATCATCCTTGCCCTATGTAGTGCACTTTAATAAAGAGTACAGGGTGAATTTATGATTCAGCTCACAGACAAAATCACACTGACATCTCTAATGGCAGCAGGAGCAGTTACTCACACTAAGCGTGTTAGCAAACATTTTATAATAAAAGAGAAATCATATTTTTTTCTTTAGAGGCACAAATACGCTAAATAGAACGCACGATAGGGTGAAGAAGCCATTAACGCATACCCTATGTAGCACACTAGTATAGGGATTACTGAATCATTTGGGATTCAGCCAGGCACACTATGAAGCGGCGGGAAGCTAAGTTACACCGGGACTTTGCTTTTCGCCGTCAAGCTCCGTTTTCAAGCCTTTAGCCACACTTACTGTTCGCTATGTCAGCGCCCATTTTGTATTTGGTGACGACCAAGTCGTCGGCTATGGTCTGCTCTTGCTGGTCGTCGTCTCCTGACATTTTCTTTGAGTCGACAGATGTACGGCAAGGAACTTTTTCCCCTCAGTTGTAACCACGCTCGATTCTGTCTACATGTCCAAGATGGCCGATTGACGTTTTCAAAATAAAAGTCCTTCCGGTGGCCTTTCGAGTAAAAGTAGCCAACTCTACTGCAAAAAAAGAAGCAACTTCACTTGCTTCAAAATAGAACCGTGTCTCCACATAAAGATAAAAAAAATATATATAGATGTATTCTTTAATGTTAACAATGTAAAACGTAAGGTAAAATCAAAGGAAAGGAAAAGGGAAAAATGTTTGTCACCCCCTCTTCAAGTGTGTCTTACTTGAGTACTAGCTCCTTGACTTTCAAGTCAAATTTATCTATCCTTTGCACAGTAGCTAGTTACAGCCCTAATAACTCCACTATAATTATGTAAGATGCTATTGGTAATAAAATGTTCAAGGGAGTTGTGCTTTTTAGCTTCATAAGTTATTACACAGCAAAATGTCTCAACATTTCTTGAAAGCAGAAAGTAACTCGCATAGTAGGTGTTGTGACTCTATCATCTGTTTATATTACTTTTTTTCCATATTCAAGTTACTTGGTATTTGCTTAAGATTATAAGGTTATGTTTTGAGGGCTGTTGTGTAGAACTAGAACTTCTGGATGACAAAACTAAAAAGGAACAACAATGAATGATGTCAAATTAGTACCGTATTTATTTGGGTGTACAGGCCACACGCATATGCATTAAGGTCCACTTTTATTTTTCTGACAGGAAAGGACAAATTTGTAAAACTTTACACTTTATGAACATAACATAAAATTATATCAATGTATTGACAGCGTTTGTGGAAAACAGACAAAAATATAAATTCTTATAAACTTGGTATTCCATTACATGTAAAACACATATAAACATCATAGTTTATAACACTTCAAAAGACCGCACTTCATGTTTACACACACAGACACACATAAAATATGTCTCTCCTTAACTGGCCCTAACTGCAGTATGAGCTGACTAATGTATCATACAGCTTAGTAAACCCATAGAAACCCGGAGTCTTGCTATAAAACCTTGAGCTGACTTCATCCTCAGACATTGTGTTGATTTTGTATATGTGTCTTGGTCAGTACATGGGTGACTATTCTGATGGTGTGTGTTGTGTCACATGAACAGTTATAATGTAATCCTAATAAAGATTTTTTCTATGTATATACTGCCAGTCAGGAGTGAACTTTAAGCAATGGGATTGAGATAAACACTCTAAAATCAGAAACTCCTATTTTATTTGGGAAAGAAATCTAGCTATTTGGAAAATGCCTAATAAGGCATTTGTAGAACACAAAATCTATATTTTTCATTCACAATTCAAAAGCTGTCTAGACAAATACATACTTAAGGTAACTTACAGTCTTACAGTAACTGCTTCATTATATGCACTTGCCTTTAATAAAACATTTTTGAGAGTTGACAGTGAAGAAGTCCTAAAAAATCATATATAAAAAAATCAAATCAAATCAAATAATAATAATTACAACAACAACAACATTAATAATAATAATAATAATTATTATTATTATTATTTAATCAGAAACTTTTGACTGGCAGTGGATACATTTGGATAATGTCAAATACATATAAATAAAGTCACAACTTTTTTTTGTTGTAGTTCATGCTCCAGTTCAGAGCACAGTCATCCTTGTGGTCCATAAACACAACCAGAAATCAAAACTGACCTTTTACACATTATGAATCTGGTCACATTATCCAAAATATATAAATATAAATCAAATTAAAATGCAATGACTTTGATACATCTTCCTCGATTCATCTGATCTTTGACTATATCACAGTGCACACACACACAGGCAGAGAGATAAAGTAACCACATGCATTATATATCTATATACTGGATGCCTTTTTTTCTTTTTTTTCTTTACCATACTGTTAAATCTTGATGGTTAGATCAAAGTCCAGCCTTGCTGTCTTTATTGCCTGAGTCAAGTTACAAAAGGAACAAAAATTTCCATACATTATGATTTCACAATTGGCTCTGTCTGCTAATGGAAAAACGACAAGGAATTACACCTGGGTGGAAGTTAGAATATCCTAGCTGTTTTGAAACTATCAAAAAGTGCAAGAGGGTTCAAATGGTAGTGTCAGTTTCTGCTTTGACAAGCAACATGATTGACAGGCCAGCAAACAATCCTGTCCTGATCACCTGGTGTGTTTTTTTTCACTGAGTAGATATTTCATTGACAGCTGCCAGAATGAAAACATTTTCGCAGTTGAGAGTTCTGACATAAAAATCACTGACCCCAAATTAAACTGTGATTAGAGCATTAAACATCTTTCATCCGAAATTCAGCTTTAATCAAAATTCAAAGGAATTCAAAGAGATGCATAGTTTCACACGCTACAGTCAAGAGGATGTGTCGGACAATATATACATTTCTATGCACGTCCCTAGTTTTTAAATCTTAATGTATGCTTAGGAAACAGCGTACACATTTTTCGTGATCAGGTCTCTGGTGAGCAATCCAGCTGCCACAGTCCAGGATTCGACTCCATTGCGGTGATGGTTTATTATGTGCATACAGCATCTGGTTTGTGGAAAAGTCTGCTGTGCCAGTAGTCTGGGTTGTCAAAAGACGTGCTGCTGTTATTTTCATCCACACCTGCACACGGGCCTCCGAAGGCTCTCATTTTAACTCGGTGTGGCTCTTCTCCTGACACCATTCTCCCCTTGGCTGGAAAGTTCTGGTATTCAAGTCGAACTCCTGATGTACAAACCTTCCCACACGCGTTCATGTCCTCGTATTCATCCGGCTGCTCGGTGATGGCTGGGTCCTCGTCCGCCTTCCGGCTCCCTCTGTGGTTCCTTCCTTCCTTCGGAGTGGACAGCTCGTGAGTGTTCTGGTAGATGGCATCTTCTCTGGGTTCGTGTGAGCTGCTGTGGGCTTTTTCTGACATCGATTCATTTCTTATGTCCATGTATTCATACTCAACCACAGCCTGCTGTGGCTGCCCCTCCTCCAGAGCTGTTCCAATATCAGCATTGTCTTCTGAAGCCTCTTTATCAGACAGTGCCGTGTTGTCTGTTGGAACTGGCACGGGCTTGTCCTCACTTTCGTCAGTAGTTCCAGGCGTTTGTGTATGGACAGCCTCGTGTGGTGAGAGGCTGCTACTACAGGTCACGAGATCGGCACAAGGAGACTGTCGGGAGACGGGTAGATTGGCCGAGCCGTCGTCGTTTCCGTCTCCTGGTGAGTGAAGGAGTACAGCGGGTTGTTTGCTCATCAGCTCATATTCTTGCGACAGATCTGGGATAGCGTGCGGTTGACTCTTGCTGTTTCTCGATGCCCGGATGTGTCGAAGGCTGGCTCTGGAACTGGATCGAGTCACCAGAGCATCTTAAAAAAAAAATTAAATAAATAAAATGTTAAAAACATGCACATACATTTTTTCAAATAAGAAAAGCACTATGCAGTCACCTCTTCCTGAATTATAGGCAATTCTGGGTAGAATATACCCATCTGAGTCTTCCTCATCCACCTCTATTCCTGGAGACAAAGGGTCTGATGTGACAGACACACAATTGGACAGGTAGGCACTGTCTCCTCGGCTGTGTCCCCTGCGTAGGCTTTCTGTCTGAGAGATGATCTCACACATTTCCATGTCCACCATAGTGCCCCTGCCTTCTGAGCTTTCAGATGTGGTTCTCGCTGAGCCTAGACGGTTCCTCTGGGGCCACATCTGAAGTGCAGACACAATGCTGATGAATTATTCTATATTCTCTTCAACACACACCAACTAACCATTTAACCATTTTGTTCAGTTTGAGACGAATTTATTTATAACAAGTATTGTTATTACTAACAAATAAGATATATATTATAAATATACAAATATATTTTAAAATAAATAAATATGAAATAAATAAATACACCTGTACAGAGATCAACACTGCTGGTCTCTATTTATGAGATTTTTATATAATAGATTTGATGATTTAAGTCATTTACATGACCAATGTCTGAAAATGGCCAGAAATGACCTGTGGATATAAGACATATGTGTGGGATTAATATTTTAATCCCACTCAAGCCTCCTGTGAACGGAATTCTGACCGATCCATTTCATGTGTGATTAATTTAAAATCAACAAACTTAGTTGATTGTATTTACTAAAATATGAACAAAATATTCTTTGAAACAAAGGATGCACTGATATTGATACAAAATTCTCCAATACCACTTGACCATGTGACATAAACCTATTGCATGTTGTTGAGCTAATAAATAAACAACGTGAAATGACAGTGATCTGGACGTATTTCAGGATTAATGATGACATTCAGGGGGGCATGGTGGCTTGGTGGTTAGCCTCACACCTCCAGGGTTGGGGGTTCGATTTCCGCCTCCGCCGTGTGTGTGGAGTTTGCATGTTCTCATGATTTATGTAACTTGTTATCGTTGTTGTAACTCTGAAAAGATGACTTTTTTGCCATTCTATGTAGTTTGTTTGAGTATAACGACTTTAAATGAATTTTTAAAAATCCACTAGCTAGCCTACAATCCTGCTTGAAGTACCATGACAGAAATGTGTGATTAAGCTAAGAAATTTATATGTTTGGGTTTTTACAGTGACTGATGAGGAAATTAGCATGTCGTCTGAAATTGAGTCATCAGTGTCCCAGTGTGTAGTGAGCCAGAGTGCTTACCAGTGTACACAATATACTGATTTCCGACCCAGGGAGCTAAGGAGCTGATTGAGACGCAACCGATGTCATATAATCAGAATAGAACTGAAGTTCACAAACTGAACCGATCATGATGGACAACAATGGAGCATGACTCATGCCATCGTTAACTTATAGTATCAAAAGTGAAGTGTGTAATATGTGGTGTCTAACCTGTCTGAGGTCATCCCCAGTACTTGAGGTCATGGGCAGATATCCCACTGGTACAGACTGTCCTGAAGCGCTCTACAGTGCGAGTGAAAGAGAATTTTATTTTAGATTTTATTCTCAAATACTGAACTCACTCTTATCTACTATAAAGCACACACGCAAACAAATCAAAGTCTAATCTAAGTCTTACCCTATAGGAGCCGATGCGCATGCGGGAGTGACTCCTGGATGGAGACATGTGGCTAGGAGGAGTGGCGAAGCCATCATCCAACACCTCATCCTCCTCACTTTCAAGCTCAGCCTCCACTAGCTTAGGCTCTCGCAGATGACTCTCATCTGCTGCAGCACTATTTTGTTCTTTCTGCATTGAGTTAAAGAGACATGATGGAGTAAGCTGGATCCATTCATCCATTTAGATAAAAGGTCATTAATGGTCACAAGTGTCGAACCTTGATAACAAGGTAGCGGGGTGGATCCCTTGCCATTCGGGTAAACTCAGTAGCCAGCTCTTTAAAGGTCGGTCTGATGTTCTCGTCGATCATCCAGCCTGAAAAAGAAAGATAAGAAAGGTTGAAAAAAAACAAACAACAGCAATTAAATACTGTTGTGCCACTGGGTAATGTGTGAAGTCACAAGATTTTAACTACACCATGGTATGACCTGTCCTCAGGAAAGAATCCTCACAGGACAAAGAGATGGCAGACGTGCTAACTACTAATCCACCATGGTCCCCAGAGCTAAAAACATGTGTAGAAGCATGATAAAGTTGGAATAATGTCCTAAACAGCATCTCATAGCATGTGACTTACACTTGACCATCACCATGTAGACGTCAATGGTGCAGATCTGTGGTTGGGCCAAACGCTCGCCCTTCTCCAGCAGACCTGGCACGTCGTTAGGATGCATGAACGTGTACGGCTCCGCCCCATGTGACATCATCTCCCACACTGTTACACCTTCAGCATCAAAATACAGGGAAATGTTAGGTCTCTTATACAGGATAGATCACACAGATGTCAGTGTGTGCAAATCTTTACAAAGCGTCATGTCTTACCATAACTCCAGACATCGCTCTGGTGAGTATATCTCCCAAATAGAATACTCTCTAATGCCATCCATTTGATTGGAGTCTAAACACAATAAGGAGACTGTTAGATATATAACTGGAACAATAAGCAATTGAGCTCTCCATTCTTTTATGGCTAGAGGTACTACAAGGGTTGGACAATGAACCTTAAACACCTGGTTTTACACCACAATACTTTATTAATATGGTGTAGGGCATTCTTTTGTGGCCAATACAGCATCAGTTCTGCACCTTGGGATTTTGAGTTATTCCTCTCGCAAAACAGTGGCTAGGTCACTACATTATGCTGGAGGAGGTTTCCTGACAAAGAACACTCCAAAACATCTCAAAGTGGCTCAATAAGTTTCAGATAATATTATTCAGACTGTGCAGGACATGGGAGATGTTGAACTTGACTTTCATGTTCGTCACTGTTCTTGCTGTGTGTATTGGTATAATATCATCCTGATACATGACACCACTTACAGGGTACAATTTTTAAAATATTTGGTGCACCTGGTCCTCCAGATTGGTTCGGTACTCCTTGGCATACTTTAAATAAGTTTTACATTTTATTTGATATCTTTCTTAAAATGTCATTGGTGTCATTTTCCAACTATACAAACAGCTACAGGGGGGCACGGTTGATGGTTAGCAAGTTTGCCTCACACCTCCAGGGTTGGGGGTTCGATTCACGCCTCTGCCATGTGTGTGTGCAGTTTGCATGTTCTCCCCGTGCCTCGGGGGTTTCCTCCAGGTGCTCTGGTTTCCTCCCCCGGTCCAAAGACATGCATTGTAGGTTGATTGGCATCTCTAAATTGTCCGTAGTGTGTGATTGCGTGAGTGAATGAGAGTATGTGTGTGTGCCCTGCGATGGGTTGGCACTCTGTCCAGGGTGTATCCTGCCTTGATGCCCAATGACGCCTGAGATTGGGACAGGCTCCCCGTGACCCCAGAATAGATTGGATAAGCGGTAGACAATGAATGAATGACAAACAGCTACAAGTGATTAAATGGTACCACAAAATTCTATGAAACACTGGCCACTTTACAGAACAATATTAGAAAACAATAAATAATATGTATTCGTTTTACTTAAGAGACATTGCACAGTCAGAAAGTCATTGTATATTTTACGCTACATGTACCAATTAAACAATACCTTGTAGACATATTTCTTGTCATCAGGATAGAGCAGGTCTGGAATGCCAAAATCGGAAACCTGCACAATGTAGTCACTTTTCAGCAGGACGTTCCGAGCAGCAAGGTTCCTGTGGACCATGCGATGCTCTTCTAAGTAGTACATGCCCTAAATAACAGACGCAAATGTTAGATAAATAGATAAATGTTCTAGCAATTCCACATGCTTAATTTTTAACACTCATTCCAGTACAAAGCTCCTGAGTCTCACCTTGGCTATCTGCACACACCAGTTGAGGAGGCGCTGGGGGTCCAGGTTGTTTGTGTTTTGCCGCAGATGTTGCAGCAGGGAGCCTTGAGTACTGAGCTGGGTGACCAACTGCAGGTTTTGTCCGGGACAGATTCCGAGCAAACGCACAATATATGGGTGATCCAGACTGCCTATAGACAGCATGTGCTGCGTAGACAGAGGCATTTATATAATAGAGCAGTAAAGTACTGCAACTCACAGAAAAGTGGTTCTTTTACTTTCCTTTAACTGCTTATCCTGTCATGTTTTTATCTTCGATTAGGACAGCTAATTGTCAATGCTAACAGTATTTGCTTTATTAAAGAACGACATTTCATACATTTGATATGTTTACAGTTACACCTATCAGGCGTAAAATTATGAGCAGTGACAGGTGAAGTGAATAACACTGATTATCTCCTCATCATGGCACCTGTTAGTGGGTGGGATATATTAGGCAGCAAGTGAACATTTTGTCCTAAAAGTTGATGTGTTAGAAGCAGGAAAAATGGTCAAGAGTAAGGATTTGAGCGAGTTAACAAGGACCAAACTGTGATGGCTAGACGACTGGATCAGAGCATCTGATTTTGAATATATAAACCTTCACTAGATCAAATTACAGTTTTTATTTTTTTAAAAACATCTGCATTACAACTTCCTGTGTAACTGTGCAACCAATAATATAACAGAACTAGTGCATTGCTCTGAACCTGTGACTAGCCTTAAATATAAAGTCCTGCTAGATATGCTTTTATATAAAATTGATTAGATCAATCACATTCAGGAATTTCAGGCGTGAGTTATATTACGATAGGATACGTATGTCAGTTGTTTGCACCTACTACATCTCAATTTTACCCTGTGAGTACAAGGAAAAGTGTCTCACATCTGTAATTTCAGTGAAAGCGTGGTGCCCACTACGGTCCTGGATGGTCTTTATAGCGACAGGAATCTTCACCGAGTCTCCTTCAGGTATCCAGAAACCCTGAGGACAAAGTAAAAGACACAACTTTAAATATACAAGTTATTTATACATTTATACATTTTAGATCTCAATTAATGGACGAGAGTTCAGACCTTGTGAACGATACCAAAGACTCCAGATCCCAGAAGTTTGCTCTTGCGTAGTTCAGAACTTTTGAGGATGCGAGCGTGAACTTTTGTCCCTTTCTCACCTGGATCCAGGGGCTCAATGCTCTATAGGAGAAGAGGAGGACAGGATAGAGGGGATACACAATGTCAGGTACAGGATGTTTATGGTTCACATCCTGATATGTGAACTGAAGATATGGTTTGAAACCAAAATTTTAGCTAAATAAAGCTCAAAATTCAGAGTCTCCTCTTAGCAGATTTACTGACATCTACCAGAACATGTGTCACCTCTACTCAATTCCTTTTCTCAATGCTGTCTGTTGTGTTTCTTTGTTGTTGTTGCTTTCCTCCCCTGTCATTGCTGTGTTTGTGTCCAGGTGTTCTGTTGATCAGTTTGTCCTTATATACTCTATCCCAGTTCTTATCAATGTTATTGTGTGTTTCTGTGGATAGTTTACCCATGTTTCCTTGTTTGACTTTCTGGTTTTGACCTATGTCACTTGCACTTCACAGTGAAAATCAAAATGAACAAATATATATGTATATTATATCTCTTTAAACACTCTAACCAGTACTGTGTAGCTTAATTCTGCATCTGCCCTTACACTTGTACATTGCTTATACAATTTGTGTAATCTTTGTGTAGAGTGTCCCTGTCCTGTCTGATATCTTACTCTGCATTCCTGAAGGCACACCAGTTTACAAGGCTGTGTACACAGTGGGTCATTGGAATAATTTTTAATATGGAAAAATGAAGAAAATCTCCCTTCCTACTACTTGTTTTATATTACACTTAAGTATAACATCAGTAATCTCAGTGAAGAACAAAGACAATGTTTCAGAATTTCGGCAAGAATATGTCAAGACCATACACATTTAAAAAGCTTTAAATAATGAATTAAAGAAAATTTGTTTATCAGAGAAAGTTGTGTGTTGTCACCTCGCTGTTTTCCAGGTATCTCCTGAGTTTTCTCTTGCGGCGAATGGACAGGCTACGGCGGTACAGCAATGCCATCACCACGACGGACAAACACACGATGAGACCAGCCAACACTCCACTCACTATAGCTGCAACATGAGGACTGAGAAGAGTAACATCAGCCGGTGAGACTCAGCAAAGGAAACAATTATACTGTACGGTATGATAGAACTATATTATCCATGAACCCTTGGTTTGCTACCAGTAGAGGGAGCCACTGACCTGTCTGCTGCCAGACGAGCATCCATACAGTCTCTTAAAGACGGGCCGGTGCATCTTGAAAAAAGATGTAGAAATCATGAATCAGAAAGCACAACGTTTAAGACGGAGAAAAGGTGTAGTAATAACTTTTATTTTACTCACAGTCTTTTAGTTCCTATGCTGTATAAAAATGTGATTTAAAGGTGTGTGTGTGTGGGGGGCAATAATTTTGACTATATTCGACATTCCCATTTTTACATTTCTATGTTGAAGATGCATGATAAATATACAGCAAGCTTACCCGCTTGTGCAGTTCGGGTGGCAGGGCTGGCAGTGTCTTGTACTATCTGGGTACTTAAAGATGGTCTGTCCCCTCTCTCCGGTTACTCCATAAGGGCAGGAAGACACACAGTGAGGACCATCCATTAAGTTAGTGCATGCTACACACTTATCTGCTCCCTTTTAGCCATACACACAGACACACACACACACACACACACACACACACACACATAAAGAGAGAGGGAGGGAGGATGATTATGTCTTGGAACATTTATGGCAGCCCAATCTGTCAGCACCTGTACCAGTGTAAACAACTAAAACTGAAATTCGTAATCCCATTGACGTGTTAGTGATGCGTTATTACACAATAAGCAGCTTGGAGCCAAGAAGCAGCAAAGCCAGTTTGGCAGGTCTTTAGGGCTTGCTGAATACATTACACAGAGTGTGGGTAGAATATTAAAATTATATTGTTATCATTTGTCCTATTAAATATCCCATCATTGGGTTTACATTCACATTTTTCGAACTTCAACAGAATCTAATCCAATCCAATCTAATCCAATCCAAAGAAGCCGAAAGTGATGAGTACAAGCATCCTCCATCTAACCAGAATCAGTAGAGAAAGTGAATAAAATCACGATTTGTACAAAATTACTGCTAGCTTTTAATACACTACAAGTTGTACATGCAACCATGAACAATGAGCGAAACGGGTAACACAACAACAATAAGCACAACACAACATAACCGACAAGCACAATTAGAGGGAGAGTGATGAGGGTGGTTCTGTATTGACATTAAAGTGCTCATCTAAACAGTGGAAAATCCACAGGCTTTGGCGTGTATGGAATCTGAACTATGGTCACCACATTAAAGGGAAAACTAATGGAGGTCATATTTCATCATGTACAAAAGGGATAAAAAGTAAATAACCGTCTACATGTATTTAACACTGAGCTGTTTAATATGGCCAACATCAGCTTCTGAGTCATTTAGGAAAAACTATGATGTTGTTAAGGGGACATAGCAATGAGTTTGTCAAATTACTGTGACGTGCATGGTGTGGAGTGGTTCAAGGGAAGATAGGCCCAAGGCGATAAACATTGCTGCAGGGCAAAATGTGCTGAAAAAGAGAGAGAGAGAGAGCGAGAGTGAGAGCGAAGACAGAGAGAGACAGCAAGAAAGAGAGAGACAGCCAGAAAGAGAGAGAGAAGACAGAGAGAGAGAAGACAGAGAGAGAGACAGCCAGAGAGAGAGGGGGAGAGAGAGAGAGAGAGAGAGAGTGACAGCAAGAGAGAGAGACAGGTGGAGAGATTGAGAGACAGAGAAAAAGTTTTATTATACAACGCATTTTTACTCTGTTCAGATGTGTTGAAGTAATAAATTTATGAATCTGTTTAATCTAAATGTTTACCACATTGTTTTCCAATGCTTGTTTCTGATTGGTCAGAGGACCTTGATACATTTTCTATAACAGAACTGCTTGGACAGTAGTAAAGACTCCAAGGTGCATATCAATGTGACTGTTGTAATACCTTACCATTTCTATAGTAACAACTTCACAGTGCCTTGATGGCAGATGCTCCACATAAACAGATGAAAAAAATGTATGGAAATGTTGAAATAAAGCAGTTTTGGAAGCAGCCTTTATTTGTCACAAATACTATTAAGTAGAGTGAAATTCTTTTCTATGCATATCCCGGCTTAGGAGATGGGGGTCAGATCGCAGGGTCAGCCATGATACAGCACCACTGGAGCACAGAGGGTTAAGGGCCTTGCTCAAGGGCACAATAGTGGCAGCTTTGTAGTGCTAGGGCTTTAACGCCACCCTCATGATCAACAACCAAGAGCCTTAACCATTTGATCCTACTATAGTTTTACTAAGTACCATTAAGTTTTGTGCATTTTTTATTTTTATATTTAATATCAAGATGGAGGACAGAAAGAGAGGCTGGTGATCAAGGGAATTTCATAACATTATACTGGCAAATTGCCGTGGTATAAGAGGAATAAAACCATTGCTGTATAATCAGCTTTGAGGTGGTATTGGCCCAATAGCATGCTTTGTAGTGTTTTATTCCTTACACTGTAGAATAAGGTTATTTAGAAAGTCTAGAAATGTGTTTAAAATACAGTAAAAATAGCTTTTATTAAATATAGGTCTGATCACTATAAAGTCAGTTCAAGAATATCACTGGTGGTTGGAGGAGACAGATAACAACATGAATACTGACTTAGATACACATAGCTGGAGCTTCATTGTCAGTGAAACTTGTGCTCTGGAGATGTATAAGAAATACGGATAAGAAAAATGAGCTATGGCGTCCTCTGGGCTGATACTGAGATTTGTCTACTGTGTTCCTTAAACAGCAATCTGGGTTTGGCTGTGGTATTGTGGTAGTGTTGATATAATTATAATATATTCTTGACATATATCCTCCACATGCTCCCTATTCCTCCATACCTCTCCTTTACAGGTCTCGCTTCCCTCCTGTGGTAGACACTCAGGATGACAGGCATGGCATTCTCCTGATGGACCTGCGAACTCCCGTGGCTCACTGTAAACACAAACAGTATAAGTGAGACATTTAGGATACAAAAAAGCAAAAGACACTATGTTGCTATGTAAAAGTGCTATGCTGTGGTGCAAATGTATATTCTTTCATACACACACAGTCCAAGCACATATACTGACCCAGTTAAGATGTTACAATGGGCCACACAAGTATGATGACGGCTGTGATTCCTGCAGGAAAGACACTGCTCAGGTCCGGGGCCCCAACAGCCTGAGTTTGAACACAGCGGATCACACACATGACCCTGAGCCTCTGTAAACACACAAACATACATGCATTCAGGCTGAATGTAGAGCTGAGTACACTGCACTGTATGAATCTACATGAACTGACATGCATTTCATGGGAAGGGCATTTCAGGGAAGGGCATTTAAAAACACTGGCGGATTTTACCACACTGGCTCGGCTGCATATTGAACTTGATGTCGTTTAACTGGCGTTGGCGTTTCAATTCGCCGCCAGTGAAGATCTGCTGCCACTTCACGGTGTGCTGGTAGCATAGGTTTGTGTTATTGCTGATGTACACACTGCCATCGCTGATCTCTTGCAGAGAACGCAGACCCAGAGACGTCAGAGAGTCCACCTTCATCACCAATAGAGAGAAGGGTCTAAAAATAGAAAGAAACGCAAAGATGGATCAGAAAAAGAAAAACAAGGAGCAAGAAAGAAATGCTTGAAAATGAGATGTGGAGCAAAAATCAAAAGAAAATCTGGGAGAAGAGATACAAATTGATTTTAGAAGTAGCAACATGGAGGCGTAAAGCATATAAAAATGTGTGCATAAACCCCTACACTGAATAGGTGAAATAATAAAAAGCGACTGTGGCCAAACAGAATGTCTATCTGATTGAGCAAAGTGTATAGTCTCTTTAATATTCCTTTAATAAGAACATTTAAGCTGGAATCACAGACTATGTATACATTTTCAAAACAATGTAGAAAATCAGCTATGTGTAGAAACAGATTAGAAAAGATTGCATTAATTATTGTAAAAATTGGATGGAAAGGGAGAAGACAACAACCTTTCACATGTCAAATATTCATTCAATCATTGTCTACCGCTTATCCGATCTACTCTCAGATCACAGGAAGCCTCAGGCTCAGGCGTCATTGGGCATCAAGGCAGGATACACCCTGGACAGAGTGCCAACCCGTCGCAGGGCACACACACACTCTCATTCACACACTACAGACAATTTAGAGACGCGAATCAACCTACAATGTATGTCTTTGGACCGGGGGAGGAAACCCCCGAGGCACGGGGAGACCATGCAAACTCCACACACACGGTGGAGGCGGGAATCGAACCCCCAAACCTGGAGGTGTGAGGCAAACGTGCAAACCACTAAGCCACCATGCCCCCCACATGTCAAATATATAACATATATTTAACATGTGAACCTATACCATATAAACACAAGTACAGTTACAGTACTTTAAAGTCCAGATAAAAAAGGAGAATTACATTTAAAGATTTCTTTACTGCAAGTCACTGATTAAATAGACTGAAGAAGATGAATTAGTGATATGTTGATATCTAGCTTTAGCCTCATATTTGTAACGAATTCCCCTTCTGCATTCATGTCCTTTTGTTTTGGATGCGTGCTCTATTGTTTACGGTGCCATACGCCTTTGTTTTCGTTCTTGTCCTGTCTCCACCCCTGTCCTGTCATTGGTCTGTTACCCGATTGTGGCTGTCTTTTCCATGTTAAGCCCATAATTAGTTTGTATGTGTATATTAGGTTTGTGTGTAAAATGTCATCATTCTCTCATTCCTTCGGTTATTGTTGATCGATCACTTGTAGCTCTGGGGTAAGGGTCTAGTTGTGGTTAGGGGGTGTGGCCAGGAGTCAGCTGTAGCTAACATTAGCTATCATTAGCGTTTGTTATTTTTTGGCATCATTCCTCATTTAGAAGGTTAGGAATGGAAAAACTGTCAGAACTGTAAATAAACATGAACATTACCTGTAACTAAGGTCATTATAATATTTAAATAAAGTTGTAAATGTGTATAGTATAGTGAAGTAGTGTAAAATTCTAAATGTCATAATGGCTATCAGCAATTCCCAATACTATACATCAACTGTCCAAAGCCTTGTGTAAACCCTGCTGTTTCATTCTCTCATTGCAAAGTATTTTTGTGCATTTCTAGCATTAGGTCTGAACAGTGTCTCTCAGTGTCTTGCTTCATAACACCAAAACATCCTGATTTATAATAATAAATAATAATAATAATAATGTTTTGATATTGAATACTTGTGCACTGATTTAAGCTACAAACCTTGTCCTTAAAAAAGCACATATTGTATATATTTTGTACTTGAGTCCTGACATTATATTAAGCCATTTAAACATAGAGTGTATAAGTGCTTTCTGTGTTTTGAGAATGAGGATGAGGATGAAGCAGAAAATGTGACTTAATGGACATTTTGTCCATTTCATCACAGTTACTATCTAACATTTATTAAAGTACAGCTGTTATTATATTATATTATATTATATTATATTATATTATATTATATTATATTATTCATTCATTCATTGTCTACCGCTTATCCGATCTACTCTCGGGTCACGGGGAGCCTGTGCCTATCTCAGGCGTCATTGGGTATCAAGGCAGGATACACCCTGGACAGAGTGCCAACCCATCGCAGGGCACACACACACACTCATTCATTATATTATATATATTATATTATATTATATTATATTATATTATATTATATTATATTATATTATATTATATTATATTATATTATATTATATTATATTATATTATATTATATTATATTATATTATATTATATTATATTATATTATATTATATCCAGTATATTATTTCTGGAAAAAGTTCTTAATAATTTTCTTTTTCGTTATTTGTGGCTGTTGGCCACAATTCAATCCGTCACACATATTTTAATGTGGAATGATGTGGGCCACAAATCTTCCCACCTTCAGTGAACATTCTGAGATTGCTATCATTTTTTTTTTTAACATAGACTTTTATTTTTTTAATTTAGAGAACATTAACTACATCCTCTACTTTTCTCATTGCCATGGTAACACTTTTTTGCACTAAATGCTGGTCTTTGTGTACACATAAATATGTTTCTGATTACATTTAAACCGGGCTCTAGAACAGATCACCGTGTCTAGGGAACATATAAACAGTTCGAAAGTTGAAAGGGAAATGAATTCAGTCATGAAATACATGACGAGTGACGAGTGATGGAAATCGTCTAGAAACATAACCACACATGCACTTCACTGCAAAGGCTCCTGAAAACTACAAAATTTTACATACATGTCCAAACGTCTTCCCCAACGTCTTATCAGTCATATTTTGCAACTCATCAAAGGCATTTAGCTCCATTTTCACATCGCAGTCATAATGTGACACCCAAAGAGGAAAATGACACCATTGTGTGAAGAGGTGTGTGTTTGGGAGATAAAAAGAAAATGATTAAGAAAGAGAGATTTCTTAGGAAGCCATGCAGTTTAGAGGGTTTAGAGCAGTTGACTTGGCTTACGTACCTCTTTCTGTTGCTGTGGGTACACAGTTAGGGTAAGTAGGTATGGTGGGGTGAGGTGGAGGGATGCGTGTGCACGCACACACACACAAAAATACATACAAAAAATAAGAACACACATGAGATGCATGCACTGACAGTGACACATAGCTAGCATAACACGTATGTAATTTAACAGTATTAGCTCGCAGCCAGACACACAGTTGGCAGTTAGACTTGAAAAGTGCTGATGCTAGAAACAGACAGAAACTCGCACAAACAGAAATACACACACTTACAGGTGAAGAGACCTTCCACGTATAGTAGTAAGATTGGAGAAAACTGATAAATCCTTCAGCTCTGCAGGCCATGATTGAATATTCAAAATTCCTACAGTATACAAAATCATGATAAAAAAAAAAAAGACAAAAGATGATCATTATGAATGACTGTGTTCAACCGTGAAAATAGTTGAATTTGTTACTTTAATTATTCAGAAATAATAAATAAATAAATGCTGAAGTACAATTTTTCCACACAAGTTAAAGCAGAAAGGTATAAATGCAAATTTACTTAAAGTATAAAAGTAATACTAAAAGAAAAATGAAAATTACCTTCAGCCATTTATCTTCAGTCACGAATCACAGATGTTTATTCTTTATTTTAAACTATTTAATTTAGTTAAATTACTTCATGATGATAACTAGGAATACAAACAAGCTGAAGGCTTAAATATATATATTTTATATATTTTTTTAATAGCAGCAGATATATTTTATTAGTTGGTTTTATTGTAGGTCTGATTCTTGCCATCATATCTGTTACAGTTCGGATTTGTCAGGAAATTAGATCGGAAGCTGTCTGTTACTAAAATGTCACCTTATCACTTTACAAATATATAATTATAGAGAAATGTATTGACACAGTGTTTGAAAACGTAATGAAGAGACTTATACTGTAATAAACAGACAGTAATAAAGCAATTGCACTCTGTTGCTTCAATTCTTCTGACTCATACTATACTGTACAACATAATAGAAAAGAATTATAATAATAGAATTACTGAAGCACAAATAATGCGTGTTACCTGTTATTTCTCTTACAGTGCTGAAGACTTTGAGTTTCTCAGGGTCTAGAGGAGGTATCTTATTATAGACATCCCTGAAAAAGATATACACATGTTAGACATGTGACCTTTAACAAGTATTTTGAGTAATTAACGGTTATTTGCTGCTTTAAGGATTATGTAACTGATTTTGTATTAAGTGTTAATGTATGTACCATGTATCTCACTCACCCTATTCTAGAAAATCCCATCTTCTATAAATATGTTAAACGAAAATGACTCAAATTCTTCCTGTACCCACCCACTTCCTCTCATAAACTCATAAAGTGCATACTAGAATGTGAGTGGCTCTTTTATTTTACACTGCAATACCACTTGCCTGTAATGCATTCAATTAGTCACTCAAATTTAAGCTTCTTCAGTTTCTTAAAAGAATAACGCTGAAATCAATTCCTTACGGAAAAATTGACTTAAGTTTAGGTTTCTTTTCAACTATTTGGAAGATCTGTCTGACTGTGAATTTAAGGTACTAAGCCACAATGTCATAAATAAGGTTTAAAAGAATAAAACAGAATCAAATCCACCTTAATCATAAGCACTATTCTGGTGCAACATGTCTCACATCTATTCAGTGCTATGTACCTACAGTATGTGCATATGTATATATCATGACATGAAATATTTAGAACATTTACTCAGTTCTACCAACCAAAATTGCATAGAAAAGCTCTTTTTAAAATAAAAACAGAATATAAAAACATAAGAAAATGAAGACAATAAATAGGTAGACAGAGAGGCTCACCCATTAATACCCATGCCAAGAAAATGTAGGCTGCCCTGAATCTTTGTGCAGTTGATGAAACTGTCAATATTACTGGAGTCCACTGTCTGTCTGTTGCTCTTACTGGTATCTGTGCCTTCACACACTGAGAGAGAGAGAGAGGAAGGAAGGAAGGAAGGAAGGAAAGAAAGAAAGAAAGAGAGAAAGAAAGAAAGAAAGAAAGAAAGAAAGAAAGAAAGAAAGAAAGAAAGAAAGAACTGTTGTTCTACGACCGTGTCTATCATGTTTAATACAGTACGTGACATTTAACTGCTGATGAATATCTCTGAACAGCTGCACTGTAAATCATATATGCAACTGTGTGTAAAGTGTGTTTCACCTTTTGGACAGAGTCCATTGCATGGCTCACAGTGCTTCGTGTCATTCTTCTCGACTTCCATTTTATCAGGAGGACAGGCACTTACACATGCACTGCCATCCACTACAAAGTGAGCTGTGTGTGTGAGAGAGAAAGAGACAGAGAAACAGTGAAAAAGAGAAACAGAGCTAGAGATTGATGTGTGAATGAGGTGACTGTCAGTAGATGCAACTCAATAATCGAACCTGATTGAGCTCGATCTGAATTGAATTTCAATCAGACTGAAAGGAATGATAGAGTAGATCTAAAATAATCCTGTAAACAGGAAACAATTAGCCATGTAAATGCTTGAACCTAAGTATTTTTTCATAATGAAAAAATACCTTGTGCATATGCACAGTGCAGGGGTGTGAATGCAACAACAGATGCTCAGTGTTTGCACAGAACTTTTATTTAGGAATATATGCAGTGCACATGTAAAGAAATATTTGAATCGGATAGCAATATAAGCAGTTCTTTCGGAATCTGAGGTCAGACAGAAATTGATGATTCATGACTGAAATTTAATCATTGATGATTCATTTTGATGATTCATTCAGATTGATGAAAATGGAAGCTACCTAATGTACACTCAAATATCAAATGACAAATTATGATCAAATAAAATAACATAAAATACAACACCACAGAAGATGTGAAGTGTGCAATGGTGGCAGAACATTCAAGCCTAGTCATGCATCATTCAGATGTTAAGACAAAAACCCTCAGATCACTAAATCTTGTGTTTTAATGGGTAAAAAGATCAATAAATATTTCAATAATTACCCAATACATGAATAATGTGGCATTTGTTTTTTATTATTTTGTTATTGTAACATGCATTTAATGTTTAAATATTTAATTTAGTCTCATCAGTTCCTCAATTTGTCACTCACTCGTAACTTCATTCCCTATCTGTTAGGACTCATCATCTCTCATCAGACACACTAGAGGTAACGTTCTCTCTAGATAGCCTTATTCTACAGCACAAGTGTAACAGCAGACTAAAGGATTTCAGTGCACACAATGAAACATATGAGTTTTTTAGATGTTGCTTTAATCTCTGTACTCACTGGGGCATTTGTACAAACAGATTGAACCGTACTGGTACATGGCATCTGGATTAGGTTCTAGCTGGAAAGTGTGCTTGTTGTAGATGTGTGACTGTGGACAGTGAGGTACACATGCTCCCAAATGGCTCACATGCTGGCATGCCTGTAGCAAAGAATCGACAAGTAAATTCAGGCCATTCTGTGGTTATAATTTTGACAGGTTTATTGCATATAATTGCACTTACATTGCATATAATTAAGCAAGCTAAAAAAATAAAACATTGAGGAGTGTAAAGGGCTGGAAACACACAGAAAACAGTTAACAAAAAGGAACAGACTTAAATCACAGAGAAATCAAATAAAAATCATCACATTTCTACAGCAATACCACTCTGTTTTGTTGGCTACCAAAGTACATGACATGTTTGATTCACTTGCTGGAGTTCAGTCGATCGCTTTCTCACTTCTATTGCACTTTGCTTGCATGTTAGCAGACCGAGACAAATTCACTCAGATGCACATTCACATGGATCAATTGGTTTGGTCTGTCGAGTGCTATTGTTGTTGACTTAAGAGAGTGATTCAAACAGACTCAACACTAAATATATGACAGCACCTTTAATTACAAATCTCTCTATTGCTACAAGGTGTGATCTTGTGTACGAACAAGCTATGTATACTCTCTTTGTAGTAGCATGCATTATATAATTAGAATCATTATGAACAGTTTGTTTTGCTGTTTAAGCATCGACTTTTTCTGCTTCTAAAATCTCTCGATGCTACTTATCCTATAGCTTTCAACTGCATGCATCAAACATGCCACAGACCTTCAGCCTGTTTTGGCTGCTATGACTTTTCTAACTTATTTAGGTTTTCCCACTATGGAAGCTCAAATTGGCCAAAACTTTGGCCTATAACTGACTGTTATAGTTCTTCAAATTCAGATTGATCAGGCTTTATTTTCTCTAACTAATCAGACCTACAGTTTTCCTGTAGTGGATGATCGAATATTCCAAAAACTCTCATAGACTTACACTGACGGAATGTTCAGTGCCCTGGCTAGGAATGTTTATGATTCAAACTCCAACTGTCAAATCTCTCTCTCTCTCTCTCTCTCTCTCTCTCTCTCTCTCTCTCTCTCTCTCTCACACACACACACACACACACACACACACACACACACACACCACAGATTTGTCCCCCATCTTTCTATCTATATATCTATTTGTATCACACTCTTTCACTCCTTCTGGTTTTCTACTAATAACACTCTCTTTCCAGCTGTCCACTTGTGTCACTCCATCTGACTTTCTACTTGTATCATTCCATCTGTCATCTTTCTTTCTACCAGTCTTTCGGTCTGTCTGTCAGTCACCCTTTCATTCTTTAAGCATGTGAAACAGCTTTAAACCATCAGACTGGCTTTGTCAAGCTGGCATCAAAGTATGCTGTGATGAAATGTAACTATTTAGTTTAACACTGCCTTATGCAGAAACTCTAAGACAGAAATCTGATAAGGTGACACTTACAAAGCAGTCAGTTTCCTTGGGCCCTGTACAGCCTCCTGCACATTCAGTGTTGCAACAGTGCTGAGGACTGGGACCGAAACAGCGGCCGTGACACTGCGGTGCACACACCGTCTTAGTCACTGACACACACAGAGCAGAAGAGGTTAGAGGTGTCAGTGATATAAATACATACTACATATATTACATATATGGGCAACACTGCAGAAACTATACTATACAGCATATAAAACATCTTCAATCAATTCTGATAATATGTGTCCAAATTATTACATACATTTGATTATATTAAATATTCTGTATGTTAAAGTTCAATTTATAACAGTTAAATTATGGAGTATTTAATATTATTTTGCCATTATAGGCCAATACTACTTGACCTGGATTACATGGGTACTTACTGGGTATGCACATAAGGAAAACATATCCTAAGATAAGCTAATTTGTCAAAATGCTAAGGTGTATAGCATTTCTTGCAACAAGATCAGTCATACATAAGTATTTACATATATAATGTTAGACTTTGTTTTCCTCAAAAGTCACATGGTAAAAGGGAACTTATGGTAATTATGTGTGATGACACACAAAGGATCCTTAGCTAGGCTAACTAGCTATGATAGCTCACTACATTATCATGCTAGCTTGGACTTATTTAATGAATTTCATTTAAGTAAATAAAAAACTTGTAATTAGAAGAAGATAGAAGAGTTTAAAATATTTAATTATAATTATATTTATAGTGGTGTTGGTTTAACAGCTAATCTACTCACAAATCTGACACTGATTCTTATTTGGACCCCAGCAGTAACCACCACAGTCAGGATGACACGACGCTGTAAACAAAAAGCACAAAGCTTCAATATGTGTGGACAAACATTCAAACCGACAGAAGAATAACGTCAATGATGTCATTCTCAGCCACACCCACCTTTTTGACCATTGTTACTGATGTCGATGCGAGCACTGCTGTCTTTCATAATGTCCTGCCAGTTGATCCAGGGAGCATAGCTCAGGTATTTATTATTAACAATCTGCACTCCTCCATCCAGGATCTCTGTAGTGTACACACACACAAACACACAGCAGTTGTTTTGGTCATCAAGGGTTTTAAAATAATAAAGCAAGAAGGTAAGAAAACATTGGAAAACACTGGAGTCTTGACTCAATGGAATTTACTGTAGTACTATAGTAATTCTAGTACAAATTGAAATAATGTGTAAAGACCTAACAACTGTAGTTCTTTCAGAGATAATGTCCATAATGCATTCAGTATACAGAAATTTTATAGTTGCAATAAGAAGTGAAGCTTTGTTTTATTAGTTACTTCAAGCTAAAATAGGACTAAGGAAACAGATATGCTTCAGAACAAATATAATTAATTGCAAGAAAGCAGCTCAGTTACTCGTCCTACTAGTCTAGCATCATGCCTCATGCTTAGGAAATGAGAGAGCAGCTGAGGAAAAGGGTAGTGGATGTTTATCAATCTGGATACAAGGTCTGCTTATAAAACCATTTCTAAAAACCTTTAGCCTCCATAAATCCACCATTAGACAAACAGTACAAAGGTATTCAAAATAACAGTAACCCTGCCAAGAAACTCTTCTAAAATTTCTTCCAGGGCCACAAGGACAATTATAAATGAGATCTACAAGCATCCGTGGCTTCCTCTGTGGATAACTGAGTATTCTAAAACCATTCATTTTGATTTTTTTCCCCCATTGCTGCTAAAATAGCTTCCATTCTTCTGAGAAGGCTCTCCATTAGATTTTTTTTTTTTTTGGCTGTGAGGAATTGTGCGATTCAGTAATTGAAGTACAAGAGGTTGGGCATTGATGCTCAGCAAGAAGGCCTGGTGCAAATTCCAGTAGGATTGAGGACTGGGATCTGTGCAGGCCACTCAAAGTCTTTCACACCAACTTTACTGTAGTTAAGCATATCTTTCTGGACCCCACTTTGTGCACAGGGGCACAGGTTTTAATTTCAGCGAAGGAAACAACATTAAAGACAGTTATGTGTTTCTAACTTTGTGGCAGAAGTTTAGGAAAGACCCTCATATAAGTGTTATGGTCAGGTCTAAATACTTAGAGCCATAGAGTATAGATCAACAATAAGGAGTACACTGAAGAACAGAAATTGCATGTATGCAAGGGTTTCCAAGAAGCAGCCTGAACAAACGCCTGTTTGATGTTTTCCAGAGACTAGCTGGACAAACCTGAAAAGTTCGGGAAGTCTGTTCACTGGAAAGATAAGTCCAAAACTCAGTTCTTTGGGTACATCAGAAAGCCCATGTTTATCAAAGAGCTAACCCAGTCTACCAACAACAAAACCTTATCCCTACTGTCAAGCATGATATGGAGCAGTTTTTCTTACTCTGACTCTAGGCAACTTGACGTCACTGAAGGAATCACAAATTCTAAGAAATATCAGGGGGTTTGAAAGCTCAAGTTAGGCAAAAAAGTTGGTTTTCCACAGGACAAGGATGCAAAACACTTAGGTAAGTCCACTAAAGAATGGCTTATGAAGAAGATGATCCATGTAGTGGAATGGCCAAGACATTGTATAACATGCACAAAATAATAGGTGGTGATTTGTTATATAGCAGAACCCTTGATTCAGAAATTTAATTCTATGAAATCATTCAGATTTCTTTACATGGTTCATTCAGTCATGAGGGTTTTTCTTTCCAGTATAGTAGTAGATGTATATGTTTTTACAGCCTGTTCAGGAATTCATTTAAAATTTGTGAATCATGAAAGGAAACGTCTAGGATATGAGAATGAGAGGATATGACAGGCTGAGACTGATACTGATCTCTCTAGTATAAAGCCTATAGTGAATTGAGCAACTTTGTGCTGTAACAACGCTAAAAAAATACCCACATGTTATTTAAGGGATTTGCAGTAACCCAGTTCGCAGTGTAAGAAAGTGAGATGATCAGCTTGACTTTCTTGGAAATGACTAGAGTCCAAAAGCCATGGTTGTTTTAAAATCCTAGACTAACATCTTTTTACCACGCATTTGTCCTGACTAGTCTGAACAAGCCTAAAGAGCACGGTAAGAATGATGTGTTTTAAAATACCAGTGCAAACATAAATGTACACACTAGAATCTACTTCCCACGGTTCTGCTGTCATGTCATGACTTACCTGTGCAGGCCATGCGATGACATTGTTAAACTACAGGAATCTTTACATTATCTATTTGTGCCTATATATATATTTCATTATATATACAGAGGTGTCCAAAAGTCTGAAAATGCTATGTGAATTCCAGATGTTTTTTTTTCTTTTTCTCTTTTTGCTTTAATAACAGTGTGCACTCGGCATGGCCTCAAACAAGTTTCTGCAAAACGTTAAATGATCCATTTTTAGATCAAATCCATCAGAGTTATCCACTGACTGAATACACGCTTCAACTGACGAGATTAGGTGTGAGAACAGTCTGAGCTTTTGTACAAAGCAGGTACCGTGTTGAATCTCATACATTTGTTTACATTTAAGTAGGGACCTAGAAATAGTACAGAATTGTGAACATTAAATATTCAAGATATCGAACATTTTCTTTCTTTGTTTTTAATATTTCAAAATTCTAAAAATTCCTTTTTATTTTGTTTTTCAAAATAAAAAGCTAGGCTCTCACTCAATGTGTAATCCCTTGACATGACTCTTCTTCCTAAACCCTTGTTTCTCCGTCTATCCCCTTTCCAGCTGTCCTAACCTGTGAGATGAGTGAGGCCCAGGTCCTCCAGTCCGTACTGGCCATCAAAGTTGAGGAAGACAGAGAGGGCCCATTCCTTATCATACAGTGTGCTGCCTCGGATCACGCGCAGCTGCTGCAAAGGAAGCCGGCGAAACTGGTTTGTAGCAATGAGGACATAGCCTGTCACTTCTCGAACAGTCTGCAGGCAGAGGCAAGACAATAAAAGAGGTGTGAAGAAACACACTGGAATGCAGCAGCTATTAAAACTAAGATTCTATTAAACATTACTCACTGTTTTGCCTGAAGATAAATATGAGTTGTGCGGTTATGGTAGTTAAAATATTACATCCATGAAAGATTTAGCTGGTGCTAAGGATTTAAACATCAATCTCTGCAATCAAAGCAGTGTAATAAATGATCCTAGGTGCTAATAAATAATGTATATGAACTACTACTTACTTGTATATGAAATACTACTTACTCTAAGGAAAGAGAAGTTGAAGTTGTGCTCCATCAGGGTGATTTCCAGGTTGCCAATGATGATCTCACAGCCACTGTAGCGTTCCTTTAAGTTATTGTAGTGCTGCACAGAGCTTTCTGTATAACTCAGGCCATTCTTGGTTCCTGGGCAAACTGGCAAAGAGGAAAAAAAGATATTCATATAAACCATCAGAGTTTATATGAATAAACCAAGCCACCAAATAATCACCTGCCCCCCTGCTGGTGTGTATTAGTTTCAGTTAACAGAATGGTCTGGAGTGTGTTATTGCACTTATACCACAGCAACCTGAAAACAATGAATGAATGAGACATTGCTTATTGTTATGGTTCTATGGTTAGATGAAAAAGTCCATGTGTAAGAGCTGTTACTATAGAAACAATAATGTATTTGAACAAGAGCATTCATTTTTACCTACCCAGGTAATAATCTAACCAGTTTCAAACGCTGTGGTATACACATATTTTAATCTTAATCAAACTTTACTGTTAGAAAAAAATACAACGGTACCAAATATTAGTTTGTGTAGTGACATGCAAAGGATCTTTAGCTAAGCTAGCTAGCTAGGTTGGCTAGCCAAGTTTGTTTTTCTACACACCTACATTTGCATGCTATATAAGATTTACTCAAGGATTTTCAGTTAAGTAAGTTTTCAACAATTGTCAACACAAACAATATTATATTTATTCATTCATTGTCTACCGCTTATCCGAACTATCCTCGGGTCACGGGGAGCCTGTGCCTATCTCAGGCGTCATTGGGCATCAAGGCAGGATGAATATTATATTTATTAAATGATATATCACCATCATTTATCCATGTTTAATTACATTTAATGTTGTGGAAAGGCCATGAAACAAGCACATGTATTACAAGCAGTGGCTCATGAGCATAGTTTTAGTTTTGCTATATGCTACTATCCAGCAAATTTTTAGAGTAACCCTGTAATAGCCAGTTGATAGATGACAACACAAGGCATCTAGCACACAGTACACACTACACCAGACTGTTTAAATGTTTTTCCCAGCCTTTCTCAGTGTGTGAAATACTTGGTTCCCACATTTCTTATGTAAATATATTATTCAATAACTGCCATTTCTGTCTCCCAATCTTGGCAATATCTTACAATGGATGTCTTACAAAGAAATGCTTCATAGACTCTGCACTTACACATTTTATTACCTTTTTTTTTTCTTCATATTTGTATTCTTTTGTTTAATTTAGTGTATTAATTTGCACAGTCTAGGAACATTAGACCAGGTCCACTGCAAGTTATATCCTGTCTATAACAAATAAAAATCTTGAATCTTGGTTTATTGTAAAAATGCATGGGATATTTTTTCTGATTATTTGCTAATAAACAAGATTGTGTAGTATTTTAAACTAAACCAATCTGACATCTCAGTCATGACCTGTCCTGTCTGCTGTATTTTCTCAATGAGAACTGAGGGCATGAAATCAATTGCCCAACGGTGGAGCATGGTGGTGCTGGGCTTGAACCCCAATCCTCAACCCCCAATCCTCAACTATTAACACTTGTAGTTTCCATTTGTAACCAGTAGGCGAAATATCCCTAGCTAATTGGGGCAGTGAGAGCTCTGTTCCCTGACTGTGCAACATCTAGGAAGAAGCTGCAAAGCTGTCTGAAAGCTTACAAGTACAGCTTTACTTCTGACTAACAATTATACACATTTATTGATTATTTGAGTGTTCGCCATACTTTGATTTGCAGCTGGCTCTACTGTTAGAAAATTAATCAACATCAGCTGACTATCAAATTTAATATTCACCATCACTATGGTGTAATTAAACATCACTGGCTGTGATATTGGTATATAGTTTCAGTGTAGCACTTGCTGTATCTTTTACAGAGCAGATGTTTCTTTTTGACTCTTGTGCCTTAAAACACAAGCTGTCTGTCTGTCTGCCTATTTATCTATCTATCTATCTATCTATCTATCTATCTATCTATCTATCTATCTATCTATCTATCTATCTATCTATCTATCTATCTATCTATCTATCTATGGCATTTAAGTTGATTGCAAGATTTAAGATATTATTTATATAATGTACAAAGACATTTTAAAAGGAAAGGCTGTTTTCATGCAGTAATATTCAATTTTACACATCAATTCTCAAATCATATTCAGAAAATGTTGATTAAGTTCTTACAACTTCAGCTAACAGTAGTAAATCAGACGTTTATATTAATGTGCTTGTTGTTATATGTTACTGATGTTACTGATGTGTTGTATAAAATTGAATATTACTGCATGAAAACAGCCTTTCCTTTTAAAATGTCTTTGTACATTATATAAATAATGTCTTAAATCTTGCAATCAACTTAAATGCCATGGATGCTTATTTAACTTTATTTCTTGAAGGAGTCTCCAGAGTCAGTAGGCTGTAACTTTAAGATTTTCACCATGTGAACATTTAAAACTTTGCCTCTTATAGTTTCTCCGTAAGAAATTGTACTTTTTTGGTCTTAAGAGAATGTAAGAGAAATACTGCTTATAGCTGCTATAACATGATAACAGGAACTAATTTATTTTTTACAGATAAAACAAATCTAAAAGGTATAAGAGGAATAAAGCATGTTGAGAAGTGCCGTTATAGGAAAATAATCATCTTTGTAGAGTTAGCAGCCCTCAGCTCTGAGTGCACACCACTTTGTTGATGTTTTACCTTTTTTCATAAATTGACATAAATTAACATTTATTAATATAATTATGATTTCAATATTCAGCAAAATCATTGTGATTATCATTTTGGCCATCATATAAATAAAAAATCATAGACGTAATAATGTTTAGGGATTGCCTAAACATTATTACGTCTATGATTTTTATTTATATACACCTTAATATAGAAAGCACCACAGAGATTCCTAAATAACAAATCTCCAGCATGTTCAACAGAAATACAGGGCCAATTGTAAACCCTTCTACTGAAACTGCATCATAAAAGAGCCGACAACATGAACACAGAGGCTGCACAGAGCCTCTGCACGCATATCAGACACAGACTCAGACACAAGGTCGGATGCATGGTGAAGGACAGGTCAAAGGTGAACGAGGTCGCAGGAACGCTACAGGCTAATGCTGGTAGTACAAGGGTTTGTAATGTGCTCGGAGCTATGAATTCGACTGAAGAGGGAGGGCGAGAAACAGCATCAATCTGCCATGGAAGCACAGCAGGGTCACTGGCTTGAGGGTAGAATTAGTGCTAATTTACCACCCTCTAAACTGAGACCCCAAAGAACGATACAAGCAGACACACTGTCACTTGCACTTTCCCTCCGTCTCTCTCTTTCTTTGCATCTCACCAGAACATTAGACAGCTTAAAGACGGTTCAGCCGTGCAACCATAATCCTTGCAAGTGCCACAGTGCGTTGGCGTGTGACACGGGCCTTTGCAAGCGTGCACTGTGTGTTAATGACTACGTATCATGCAATCGATGTGCCGTGTGGCATTACAAAAGAACAGCGCAGAAACACACACCTCATTAGCAGCACACGTTAGCAGATTAATAGCTATGTGACAGTCCTGAGCTTATTAACGAGGAAGTGAAGAACAAGAAGATAAGTGCACAGGAGTGGGACACGGTAGAAAGCTGCAAAGAAGAATGTTTCCTGCTCTACTGGTGCACAAATTTACTGATAATGAAAAAAAATAGCACACATTACATGATATATTTTGCAGTATATTGTATCCTTCTATACAGTGACTGAATTATTCCCAAGTAGAGATATCACTCCAGTAACGGCAAGATTTCTATTCACCCATAAATCAACAATATTTAACTTTTCCGTTATCAGTAACCAGTGTACTCCACTCATAACATCAGATATTGTTGATTGGGTACAAATACCTCCTGATGGTTGTTTGTATGCAAGCTCTTACTCTATTCATTAGATTAGACTAGATCAACAACTTTCAAGCATAGAAGGAAAGACATATCACGCTTACTGGAACATTTGAGAAATTTCACAGCCTAATCTTTATTCAATGCACCTGTCATATATGTGTGATTACAACACAAGAGAATTTCCCTGTTCTGAGGGAAGTTGAGAGAACGTGGTTACTGGAACATTAATCAGTAAATGTTTATGCAGAACAGTCTTCAATTACTCATAATAACAATTCATAATAATCTCTGTGATAGTGGTGAGTGATAGGACAAAAATAATAAAATCATTAAAATATGTATCATGAAAAGTAAGTAAAAAAATCTATAAATATGTGGTTGTGTGTAAGTATATATGTTCATAAAATGTTTTTCAAAAATATATGGATTTGTTTTATATTTAAGAAACAGGATTTTTGCTTAAAAAAGGGGATTTTTGACATTGTTTAAATGTTCAGTTAATGTTTTTTTATTTTAAAAAGTTGAAAAATAAAGATAAAGCTGCTACCAATCACTTTATAATTATTTAACAAATTACAATGTTTAATAAAAGATATCCAGGATAACTCAAAAAAGTGTACTGAGGCAAAATTTTATAACAAAACTTCTATTACATCACCCTATCAGAAAGCATTTCTACACTGTGGGGTGTGTCCCAGCCCCACTTTATATAATAGGATCCTTCCTCCAAGGATCCTTCCTCATCTGTGGATCCATCAGATCCAAGGAGCTTTTTCTCAGGTCTATTATTAAGCTATTATTATTATTAAGAGTGTTATTCATATATCATTATATGGTCACACATTTCACACATTAACAGCTGTCCTTATTCTTTCATGATCAGAGATTTCTGTATGTCAGAGGTACTGAATGATTTCCTTATTTTGAACATAAAAATTAACCATGAAATATTGTGCTTCCTGTAAAAACATCTGAGGGTGTGATGTGGCAGTCTGAAGGGGTAAAGTTGAGGACGGAGGCTCTCTGTTTCCTTAGACAGACATTCTTAATAAACAAAGCTCAGGATTGTCACAAAGCTATAAATGTGAACTCTGTTCATGTGTACTGGTATTGGTGTGTGTGTGTGTGTGTGTGTGTGTGTGTGTGTGTGTGTGTGTGTGTGTGTGAATGCATGTGCATGCGTCTGTGTCCGCATTAGCACTGCTGAGATCATAGAAGCGCACAATAGGGCGAGTGTGAGCAGAGCAGTCTATCAACAGAGGGAGGAGGGCCGGGCGACAGGAAGAGATAGGGACACTATCTATGAGTGTCCACTCTCTCCATGCTCCCACTACTCATACTCAACACTACAGCCTTTCTTTCTGTCCCTGCATATAGCAGTGGCTACTCTAATATTTCACTTACGAAGCCTTGAAGTCTGCAACGCCCATAATTCACTGGCTCATGAATCACTCTGCGGGGGAGCTATTATTGGGACGTGGCCCAATACAGGAATCTAGTCTGAATGTAAGGAATCTGAAAGCAACCTTTCATCCGCGTCATGACATGATAATCAGTAGTCTGACTTCAAACGGTAGTTTTTTACTTTTGTTCTAAGCAAACAAGAGATAATTAGACCCCTTTACATTTTTTACTTTAAACATGGTCTAAAACACTGCTAGGAGGAAATAATAGTATTTCCTGAGGATATACAAGAAGAGTTCTCAGATCTAGTCAATGGCTACCTGTTGCACATGTACAGTTTTCACCTCTTATTCAGGACATGACGAGGTTTATAAATATCTCATAAATCAGGTATGTCAGGAGGAAGTTTACATATCCCACTGGGCCATGCATTATAGGACTACATAATTAATGATAAATTTTTTCCCCCCATTGCCTGTACCGGTTATCCGATCTTTTATCGGCTCACGGGGAGCCTGTACCTATCTCAGGCGTCAAGGCAGGATACACCCTGGATGAAGTGCCAACCCATCGCAGGGCACACACACACTACGGGCAAATTAGGGACTCTCATCAGCCTAGAAGCATGTCTTTGGACTGTGGAACTGTGGGAGGAGACAGACTAGGAGCAAGACTTGAACCCAGGATACTGGAGGTGTGAGACAAGCGTGCTAACCATTATACCACCGTGCCACCTAATGAGCAATTATCTCTATTGTTTGCTTGCTCAAATCTTATTAACTGCAAAACTGGTGAGCACAGCTAACAATAGATATTTACACAAGAATTTCTGCATCTGTTTACTTAATATTCATACTTAACTTCCTATTGCCACATAGAACTTTTGAGACTCTGAGGCAAACCATTTTAGCATTAATATTTATTAAAGTGCTATTCTTTATTATCTCTGTTTATAAAAGAAGCTACCTAAAAAAAATAAAACATGCAAGATGTAATATTTTTAGTAAATTACACTCTTTTTTTTCCAACCAAAAGAAATTTGAAGCAGTGTTATTTTAACTCCAAAACAAAACAAAAGTAATGGGCATCCTTACAATTTTGTGGTACTTGACCCAGAGAGAGAGAGAGAGAGAGAGAGAGAGAGAGAGAGAGAGAGAGAGAGAGAGAGAGAGAGAGAGAGAGAGAGAGAAGCAAAGTGGGATCTTGTTCCAAGCTTCTATGCAGAACATTTAAGCTCCTTTATATTGTTATGTCTGTGCATGTGGACTTCCTTTTTCAATTCAGACAACAGGTTTTCTGTAGAATTTAATACTGGAGACTGAGATGGTCATTGCAAAACACTGGTTTGTGTTTCCTTAAGCATTACTGTGTTGATTTGAAAGTATGGTTGCTTCATCATCATAATTAAAGCTCTAATTATGGCCAAGCCTGAACATGCTGGCTGAGACAACAAGGTTTTGGGCTGAAATTTGCTGGTCCTTTACAGCCCAACAGACCCAAAAAACAGACATTTTATCCAACATATTTTATGGGGTATCAGGTGCTTTTACATGCTTGCAGTTTCCTTTTGTGTCAGTCATGTGCATGACCAAAATATTTGACTTCAGGCTCATTTGAAGACACAGGAAGCCTCTTAGGAAGGGCTTCTTTCTTGCACTGCATTTTTAATCAGCTGATTTTGAATCCAACTAAACCATGCAATTCATAGGCTCTTATATCCCTCCTTCACGATATTAATATCAAGTTTACAGTTTACTGATCAGCTTTCTGGCTTTGGAAAGAAAAAGTCATTTACTATTTGATTTGCATTTGTGTGCATATGGCTCAGCAGCTAGAACCTGAACTAGCATTTTTTCGCTATCTAGTTGGCTAGCATTCAGCTGAGTATAAGACCACATACACAGTAATTTGATTTCTGTGGGTTCGATAAATGAGGCCTATTAACTACGGCATTTGGATTTCATGTAGTAAGTGCAAGACAGCGGTAGGGCAAGTTGTTCTTGAAGTAATTTATGGTCAACCATCCTTGGTCATCCAAGGAAAGCACACTACAGCAGAAAACTAAAAAGACAAGTAACTATACAAGGAATATGTATAAGTCTATATGTATTTTTAAGAAGAACCCTTTATTTGTCACATACATTACAGTACACTAAAATTCTTATTTTTACAATTTTTTTTGCATATTCCAGCTTAAAAGGTTGGGGTCAGAATGCAAGGTCTGACCCCATGATACAGCACCCTATTATATACATATGTTTGTGTATACTAGTGTGTATATATGTGGTTCTACACAGCAGCTGAATGCTAGCCAATTATTTATGCTAACAAACCTGACAAAGGACAAGTTTTTTCTTCTGCCTCACTGGAAAATATGTGTACTACGCTGAACTTTTACAGCATTTACCATTATTACTGAAGTACACTGCAGTTATTTCTGGAATTCATTTCCAAGCGAACAAATAAAAAGTCTAGGGTTGAAGTGTGGCATTTGCATTTGGAATCTGTTCCTGTTTTCTAGCCTTCAGTAAGCTGAAAAATTAAAACACAATCATCAGAGAGTTAACAAAAGATGCAAGTGGGGCCAAATCAACCATTTGGGACATTCTTTAAAAGGGAATTCAGAAACACCAAAAAAAGTTCACAAGAACAGCCTCGAGGAGGTAGGCGTAACAAAGTCAACAATCAAGAGAAGATGTCCCAAGAGTAAATGCAGAGTTTGGCAAGATGTAAAGCATTGGTAAAAACAAAAGCATCTAAAAAATGTCTAGAACAACAGCCTCTGGATAGATCAGACAAAGATAAAACTGTACCAGATTGAGCATCACCAGTGGAAGAAACCCAGTGTCTAGTCATGTCTATGAGTTCCAGACATCACACAGTCATTGACTGCAAAGGATTTGCTATAAATAAGTATAAATGTCAATTGAATCTATGAGCTTGTCCAATGATTTTTGGTCCAAAAAAAAAGGTATTCCTACACCCCTTACATTAAAGCTGAACGTCACTTTGAGGGCATATTCTTTATTGAATTTCAGCTCCTGTATATTCAGGTAGACAAATAACTAAATAACATGAATAATAACAAAAATAACAAAATAACAAAACACATCAATTACAATTACACGAGAAATTGGAAACATCTCTATATTTATGGACCTGTCTTTAGACAGCTAGTTCTGATCTAGATCAGTAGTGGTGTAAATAATTCTTCCTATATTTTCTCTTCCTATATTCCTTCTTGTGGAAAAAGATATGAATTTTTTTTTTGTTTTGTATTTCATTTTAAATTGTCAATACTCTTTCTATAATATTGACACAAAACATTTTATTTATTTAATTTTTTAGTTAGAACAAAGGTAAATATTCTTTCCTTTTGTTTCTGATTTATTTTTTGTAAGGTTTCTTGTATACAATTATTTTATTATCCAGAAATTACAGGTAGAGGTTTTTCCACATAAGAAGTATTAACCATGATAGTGTTAATGTTTTGTTCCTTGCATCACCTGCTGCCGAGCTACCATTTTAAAACCTGAATATATATTAACTTGAGCTAGTTCTTATCAAAAATCAGTGTAACTGGAAGTACCTAGTCAATGTAAATTTGAGTAGGAACTTAGGAGTGGAGACAAAAAGGAGTGGAGAGTGACGTTGTCCACCCACTCCCTGAATGTAAACAAGATGAGGATTTCTCCTGCTGAGCTTTGAACGTATATGAAGGACTCCAGTCAGGGCTGCTGGAGTTCTGTTGCAATACTGTTGATGTTTTTCCACTCATCCAATTTCACTTACAGTTTCTTTAAGATTACAAAACAAGTCCAGTCACTCTGACTTGTTATTACTAGACCCAACCTGATATTCTGCTATAAGACCATTAACAACAAACATATGCTTACAATGGGGACTGGACACCTGTGTTATAATGTTGGAAATAGTTCTTTGTTCATCCTAAAGGATTCATCGCTTCTGAATGATGGGAAATGATAATCACTCTCCACCTCTCCTTACCACAATAAAACAGACCCAATGAACTTTAGCGCCGTAATCTTGAGTGCGACATCTAATTAAAGTTTTATGATGGGGCAATATATGTCTACACCTCGCTCTGATACCGAACCAGTTTACAATCCTGCTAACACAGCGCAACCCCTGGCAAAATAAGTTACATATTAGCATAATCAGGAACGCTGATTACGACGCATTAATATCCACCAGGATTCTAAGAGGCAAAGTTCTTTAAGAAAAAAAAAAGTTTTGTGTGCAAAAGGAGAGGAACACTTAAGGAGAGGCCTGGTTAATCATTCCAAAGCTGTCAATATATCCACTAGAAGTGACTCACTCCTGGGCGGTTCTGCTAATGAACCCTACAGCTTTAGTCTGCTAACACTGTTCGTACCGCTGACTCAAATTATGAGTCTTCAAACAAAATGAGATAAGTTCACGCTTGGTGTTGAAACAGATTCCTAAATTAGTGTGTGAGGCTAATTCTGCCAATAAATAGAGCAGAGGAAGTTAAGCTCTTAAGTCTCATTGTTTAAACTGGTCTTGAGTTAGTTATCTGGAGTTTCATTTCCAGAATAAAATTATTCAAAACTAGTTCCTGGAGGGTTCTCTTGTTAGTCAAATGTTATTCGTTTCCTAAAGGGGTTCAACTAGGAACTTTCGCTGATATGGAAAAACAATATTATATGGTTCTACATACAAGAAACAGAAAAAAAAAGAAACCTTCAAAACTTCCAGATTTAAAAGCATTATGGTGTTTTGCATTAGTTTGGCATCATTTCAGACCCATTGTGCATTATTTAAATAAAAAAAACTTGATAAATTATTTCATAACACCAGAAAGCCAATTTCTTATCTGAAATCCTTACAGAAAAATAGAAACCTGTTTTTCTTAAGAGTTTAGTAAAGGAAGGTATGTACGAAATGTTCTGCAGATTCTCTGTACCATGAGTCAGTGCTTAGAATACCATGACACACCTACTCAGGTGAAGCAGGAAAAAAAGAATATGCTAACGTTCATGATCAAAATCAAAATTGGGGGAAAAAATATCACTGTAGCCACTATTAGGGATTTGGTGGAAAGCCTGATGCTGAAAAGTTTCTGATTGACTGAAATCATGTTAGTAGTATTACCGAACATAAAAATATAATAATGTGCAATACAATTTACCCATGATTGCATTATTTACTACAGTAGTTAATGGCATCCCCTAGACACTCGAGGAGGCTACAGGCTTCCAGTGCTAAATTTCCTATACCCCTCACATTAAAATTGAAAATATGCACTTTGAGCTTTGAGTACATATCCAATATTTAATATTTAATTTTTAGTTTAGACAAAATAATAAAAATGACAACAATTACAATAACAACTGTAAATGTCTAAATATTTATGGGCCTGTCTGTATACAGCTAGTTATGTGATATATCAAAAGTACAGGCTATGTAATCAGTAGTCAGTAGTGATCAGTAGATCTGTCTTCCTCGAGCTTAACAGAAAGAAAGCATACGTTTGTATTTAACCAGATTTTACCCAAAGTGGAAATTAGGGTTTGCGGTTTGTAGCAGTAGTTTTTCCTCAAGAGACCTATTATATCTGTCCTGGGATTAAAACTCAGAACCATCTTGATGAAAATCAGCAGTGGAGAAGCATTGATTGTCATGCCAAACCATCTTCATCTCTTTACATCAGCATCTATTACCATGGTCAATGCTTCTCCACTGCTGATTTTCATCAAGATGGTTCTGAGTTTTAATCCCAGGACAGATATAATAGGTCTCTTGAGGAAATCTGGTTAAATACAAACATATGCTTCTTTTGCATAACATAAATCCTCCCACCTTCATATTTTGAATCATGTGCTAGAAGTGTACAGAAGGTGATGAGCTCTAATCTAGCAAATAATAAACCTTCCAACAAAGCTCCTATTGAGGTCAACTGATTAGTTTGAGATAAAAATCATTAACAGTGAATGTGAACTTTATTTACAAAACATAAATGTTCCTTGTTCAGCAACGGGTGACTCTGATGATGAGTAATTATTTTATGCATTGCCCATTTGGTCAAAAAGAGACATCTGTTTCGACAAGCTGAAAGCTTGGATTGTTTAATTCGTCTTATCACTGCATACCTTCTTGGGTTTGAGCAACAGCTGCTTCCAGAGAAAGGAGGAGAAGCGCGAACACCTGCAGTCGCATCTCGTCCTGTGAAGGAGCATACAGCGGGAGCGCGCACTCTCTCTCTCTCTCTCTCTCTCTCTCTCTCTCTCTCTCTCTCAGCTCTTCCTCAGCCCAGTTGCTTCAGGTGCCTTTATTCCCGGATGGAGAAGCTGAAGAAACTCCTGCTCCCCAAAAGCAAAGTTCCAAATCCACCAAAGCAGAATAATATCCACAAGTTTTCCTGGTTTGTTTGATTGATGTTAACAAATCCGACACAAGTAATGTGATTTAATCCGACTTTAAAATGCGCGCGTAGACGACCTTTCGATTTCGACTTGACAACCGTACATGGAGACCGAGCTGGACATGGCTAGAAAAACGTAAAAACATGAACAATCATCTCCCCCTCTCAGAGCCAGTCTGCGAAACGACGTTAGGGTTTTTGTGACAGCGACAGTTTGGGGAATTTGGGAGCGGAGACTGAGTGTGACGCTCGGTAACCACGCCCTCTCGAAATGTCAACCACAGAACGCGCAACGTGAACGCGACCGGCTACTGATTAGCTGTCCGGAGTGCTAGATTGGTTTGTCAAATAAAAAAACAAAACAAAAGTAACACTATATGAACACATTTTTGTGAACAACTAACTAAAACGCATATATAAACTCATACCCTCTGCCTTCCCCGTGTGCTTTTTTAATAAGCTCCACTCTCCTGGGAAGGCTTTCCACTGGATTTTGGAGCATGTGGTCATTCATCCACAAGAGCATTAGTGAGGTCAGGTACCTGCGTTAGGCACAGGCAGCATTCCAGTGTACCCCAAAGGTGTTGTTGGGTTGAAATCAAGGCTCTGTGCAGGAGTACTTCTACTCCACCTTTGGCAAATCAGGTCTTCATGGAGCTTGCTTTGTGTACAGGATCACTGTCATACTGGAACAAGTGTGTGTGTGTGTGTGTGTGTGTGTGTGTGTGTGTGTGTGTGTGTGTGTGTGTGTATAAATACCGGCTAGGCATAACATTATGACCACCTGCCTAATATTGTGTTGGTCCCCCTTTTGCTGCCCTGACCCATCATGCACTGTGTATTCTGACACCTTTCTATCAGAACCAGCATTAACTTCTTCAGCAGTCTGAGCAACAGTAGCTCGTCTGTTGGATTGGTACAAGGGCCAGCCTTCCTTCCCCACATGAATCATTGACCACTTTTGATAGATACTGACCACTGCAGACTGGGAACACCTCACAAGAGCTGCAGTTTTGGAGATGCTCTGATCCAGTCGTCTAGCCATCACAGTTTGGCAAGCTTCCCTTCGTCAAACTCGCTCAAATCCTTACGCTTGCCCATTTTTCCTGCTTCTAACACATCAACTTTGAGGACAAAATCTATCTATCTATCTATCTATCTATCTATCTATCTATCTATCTATCTATCTATCTATCTATCTATCTATCTATCTATCTATCTATCTATCTATCTATCTATCTATCTATCTATCTATCTATCTATCTATCTGACACGTTGATCCTCCTTAGTACCTGCCTGGTGAGGGTCATGGTGGTTTTAAATTAGGCTATTAATTTGTTCATATTTTGGGAAATACAACCAAATAAATCAGTTTATGGAAAGTGTTAGGAAAATGACTATGCAATTGTAACTTGTTAAGCTATAATCAACTTAAGATTTACAATAGCTAGTACAGCCAGTAGCTAGCTACACTAAAAGATACAAAGGAAAAGAAAGGAGTTTTCCCCCCACTAAAGCTACTTTGTGAAACTGAGGAACAAACAACTGACTTTTTTTTTTTTTAAGAACAGTTATTGCACAGAATGAAAACCTGTTGCACATGGTATTTATTGTTTATTTATTTATAGAACACTCTTACTAAGAAAATTAATGAATATCATAAAAATAGAGATATCTACAGTAGCAAGCTAGCTAATGTTAAGGGGTACAGTAGTTCATATATCAGTGCATTAAATAGGTATGTTTGGGTGGGAATATGAATAATAATTACTATCATTATTTGCTATTTCAGATTTACGGATACAAGATTAAATACGAGGTCAGCTTTCATACTCCTTCAACCCATACAGGTATTTTGATCATTCACGGCTTCCCTGCTTCATCACATTCATTCAACAGAAAACACCAACAGTTACAAAAACAACAACATAAAAATGAATCAACCCATGTTTTTTACATACTTAAAATTAAATTTGGATGTTGACAGTATTTTAATTTGCAGTTTGCATAGGTTGCAAACAAACACACAGCCACTGCTATATGAGTTTTTATATGATAAACATGACCAAGTTTGTGTTTGCTAGTCTGGTTTCATAGGGAGTACGCTCCTTAATACATTTACATTTACATTTCTGGCATTTGGCAGACGCTCTTATCCAGAGCGACGTACAAAAGTGCTTAAGTTCTCAGTCAATCAATACGTTAACACTGGTTCAATAGGACACAAACTTGGGATACCATTAGCCTAAACACTGAGTTGGTTTTTTAATAGCTGCAGCATGATCCCGTTACTCTCCAAACAGCTCCGTGTAAGCAGTATTGTTATCATGTTAGCATGTTCTTCACTAATTAGTAGGATCTTGATGTATATTGCGGTTTGAAAATTGTGATTTCCTTGATTATAATTGGCAAAAAGGTGTCATTAATGAAAAATCATTTGGACTCATTAAACATTAATGGAATGTTTATAAGCTAGTAGAATCGAATTGTATCTAGCTATTCACCAATATTAGGGAGAAACCTGCACACATCACTAGCTGAGGTTGAATAATTGTCAGCACTACAGACCATATTTGGTAGTGTGATGGTAAGGTGTAATAAACACTTTACACTGCACTAAACTAAAGCTCAACTGTTTCTTAAATATTAATTTTGTTTCTAAAGCTTTTTAGTAAAAGTTTGTAATTAATAGGACTGTATTAATTTTACCATCACAACAGTTCAAAGTTCTATGGCCACTTCCTGTTATCATTTCATTTGCACTTCCTGGTCATGGGCTAATAAAACACATTAGTTCACATTAGTCTTCGTGTCATTAAGAGTGCTCTAGACTTCTATGTTATGAGCCATGTTATAATGATTCGCCTTGCCTGTGGTTTGACTCTTTGTTTTTTGTTGTTTGATAATTTTTTTGAATGATACCAGTTTGCTCTGATGTCCTAACAGCCTATTGTGTATGACCTTTTGTCCTTTTTTGAATACACTTTTGGATTGGTGGTGGTAACTCAAGTGGTTAAGGCTCTGGGTTGTTGATCGGAAGATCAGGGATTCAAGCCCCAGCCCTGCCAAGCTGCCACCGTTGGGCCCTTGAACAAGGCCCCCAATCTACCCTGCTCCAGGGGCGTTGTATCATGGCTGACCCTGCACTCTGACCCCAACCCCCAAGGATGGGATATGCGCAGACAGAATTTCACTGTGCAGTAATGTATATGTGACAAATAAAGGCAACTCATGAAAAAATAATACTCTGGCTATAGATCATCATAGCTTCTCTGAATCTAGCTCATAAGAAGACTTTGCCTAGTTTTTAAATAAAATTGGAATAAATTCAGTGCCACACTAATAATAAGAGTGGGCACTAAAACAACATTGTACACATGCCCTCACTGTCCACTTTATTAGGAAAACTTGTACAACTGTACATTCATGCTGTATCTAATCATCAATGTCACATCACAGCAATCACACTTTTCCACTAAAATTGATGTTTGATCTGAACATTACCCCATGTATCTGCATGACTCCATGCATTACGTTGCTGCCACGTGATTGGCTGATTAGATAACTGAATAAATGTACACGTGCACAGGTGTTATGGACGGTGAGTGTACACATTCACATGCTGCCTCTTATGCAAAGCAAACATGTCGGCCTGGATAGAAACTAGTCTTAACCCATATGTCTTCCTGTATTTATTGCCTGTTCATTAGTTCTGGCATTGAACTAAAAAGAAGTTATAATTGCTTTGAAGTGGCAAGGAAATGTGTAAAGAATTGCTAGCTAATATATTATAAAATATTAAAAACAACAACAAAACAGAAGCTGTGAGCATTTACAATATACCCCCCAGGGTGTTAAAGCTTTATTGTTGTGTTCCTCTGACTTTGCGTTAATAATTACAAATGTCCAGTTGACCATGAAGAACAAAGGGTTATTAGAAACTGTTTATGTATGCACTGATGAAACGGTGGTACATAACATAAAATGAGGTTCATAAATGGTCTTGATATGGGTAAAGACCCTGAAAGAAGATATTATTAGCTTACTGTGTGCATAATGACACTATAGGAAACTTGCATAAAATAGACTGAAATGATTTCAATGGTACCAATTATAAAGAGTGTCTCTAAATGCTATAGGAATAGGTACGGTTAGAGCCAGTTGTAATGGTAAACAGAAAAGACTCTGCAGCTCGTCGTATAGAGAGTACAGTGAATCCCTGCTTGCTGCAGAGCTTCTGCATGGCTTTCTTGTTCACTGTGAAGAGCATCATTGTGTTGCAGCTATGTCTAACTGCTAAATCCCCCCATTGATGGATGCATATAGACCCATCAGTCACAATGAGCACATTGTCAAGAACCGAGCTGACTTCTGAACCCGGGATAGAACATGGCTGAAACCAACAAACTGGCCACTGTACATTTCTCAGCATGCAGCACTGGAAAAAAAATCACAGGCTGAAATCACAGAGTCTGCTGCATCAAGTGACAGACAATTAAACCTAATTATGTGATGTTCTGTTTCCACAAAATTGTGCTCAGATGGCATGCTTTGAGCTTTGACACCTTATTACACAGAAGGAGAAAGAGATATGCTCTCAAAAAACTTGTTTCAGAAACGGAATGATCACGGAGTTTGTTTCTTTTGCTTGTCCATGTTTTATTTACAGTAGGTGTTCATACTGAAGTTCTGACAGCTGAGAATAAGATGAGTCCTCCCTCATCTATCCTGTATTTCTTCAAATTGCAGTCTAAACCCCTGCATGCACAGAAGAATGTATATATTTATGAGGTGCAAAAAATTGCAGTAGGCAAAATAAAATATCAGATATTCATTTCGCTTGCATGTTTGGCATGTAGTTTTTTTGCAGTTATAATTACATGTAATGACTCATGCCATGTATGAACATATTCATTTAGTTCCTTTAATTGATTACATACATACTAACTATGTTGTGGCATACAAATAATCCCTGTTTTTAATCCCTGGACTGTCAGAATGCCACTGCTGAAGCCTTTTTTTAGCTCGAGGTTTGGGCTGTATTCTGCCTTCCTTTGAATGCAACCTGCAGAGACCTCTGCTGGCAAAAGTTTGTATTCACATTACACAAACTTATAAGAAAGAGAATCACATTTTGGGGTTTAATACCATGATTTAATCTGATTAGTTACAAAACAAATATAATCAATCAACAACTGCATTAGTATTCATTTTACAGTAGCTAAATCACCCACAATAAAGGCATAGTCTTAGTCTAGATCACAAACCTTTAATTGTTGGTGCTCAGTTACATTAATCTGGGGTCCCCCCTAGTAAATTTGATCATGAAAAGGATGGATTCAACTTCCCAAATAAATAAAATTGCAATGAAAACTTTCGAAAACTCAACCCAGAAAAGTGAACTCTGACATGTAGAAATCTGAGAACTGAAGCAGGGGAACTCCACCAACAGAGCTGAGAACCAATGTGACCCATCGTAACACAACCACAGCTTCTGCAACACCAAGCAGTACGTCATTTTCCTTTTTATTTTTTCTTTTCTTTTTTTTTTTTTTTTACAAGCCCAGTTCAAAATACAAAAATAATGCTTTCTTTTAGATTACATTTTGGTAACACTTCAGGATAGAAATAGCAAAAGGCATGAGACGAAAAATGTTAGTGATTTGACAGCACATAAACTCACCACCGTTAATTATGTAGGTTGTCCCACAGAAAACAAAGAACCAACACAGATTTACTGGAAATTTTATAATCAGAAATCTCCATAATCTTGTGCAACAGTCATATTCACTTAACATCCACAATGTCAACATGTAGTAACATTACAAAACATAGTTCTGTCCTTTTCCAGGCTTTTCTTTTCAGTCTCATCCTGCAGTCCTTACGATCATTACACCAAAACTGCCATTTGAAAAATACATAACATTTTTTAAAGTTTAATCCAAAAAGCCTACTGTACATTACACTGTGCTCAAAACTAATAATCCTTCAATGGTAAAAATGTATTGTGAAATATGACTGACTCACAAGGTGCTGGTCAGTTTACTGTCTCCAGATGTTTGAAAGTAAAACCCAGGGAAAGTGTTGAACTGGACACTTCCAGCACGGGTGTCCATGTAACAATGTTTACTTGCTTTTGCATGAGAGATTAGGGTAAATATATAGATATATATGTAAACAGTTACTGTTTAAGGCTGGCCTTAAAATCTCAAGGGGATATGACTTCAGTGCAACTCAGAAAACGAAACATACTGTCAGGGGTACAGCTTCTGCTACTAAATTCACTTGGTAGTTTCACATACATCAGACTATGAACTGAGAACAGCAGAGTTTCGTCTGATGAGGAATATACTGTGTATATCTGTTTCTCATAGTAATGGCTGTAACCTAAAAACAATGCAGAGACTCACAGTTTGGTGTGCTAGAGGGTGGTCTGGAACTGTGCAAAACACGCAGCACACAAGACTAGGCAAACTCCAGTTCTGCACAACTTTACTAAATGACCTGAAGAGAGAAATCTGCTAATGAGAAATAGGAAATACTGCTATAATCAGAGCTGCTTTTCATTTCTATTGAACTGGAATTTGGAGAGCTTGTCCAGGATTCACTGTGGAATACTTGATTAAAATCAATTTGGACTTAATCTTAATTACTCTGAATATTCAGGTTAATACCAAAATCCATGAACTAATTGAAACGTTATTAATACAAATATCAATCCGTGTAAAATAGAGGAAATATGAACATACCGTGCATTACATAGTAAAACAGTGTTCACGTTGGTCACATGGCTGAGGGCCACGGCTCCGAGGTGACTGTCTTCATGCTCTGTTGTGGAACATGCGATTGCTCTCACTGCTTGTTAAGACATTTTGTGCTTTATTCTCTTAAAATGGCAACTTTCTGTTTAGTATCTGTCTCAAAAAAATCTCTCGTTCGGCTATACAGACACACATTACAATGAAGAAGAAGGACGAATTCAAATCTTGATTACTAATTGCACTTTTAAAATTTTCAAATAGTCCTTTTTCCTAGAATTGTGTTTTTTTTTAAAAAAAAAAGATAATGTCAAAAAGTTCTTAAAACCTTTATTTATATATGTGCACACCCAGAAGAATTAGAATTCATGTTTGGCTTTCACATTCTCAAAGTGGGAATCTTTACTCTTCTGCCCCATCCTTTCATACCATTTTCCTAGCGGAGAAGTAGTGTCACACGTTTGTGGAGGAGCAAGAGTAGACTGAAGTTGTGGAGGTGGAGGCGATGGTGGTTGGTGGGGCTGGCATGGATGTAGAGGAAGTAGTGCAGTTTGATGCTAGAGAGGTGGGTAGACTAGATGTCGGCATGCTGGGCTGGCCATACTGAAGCGGCTGAAAGGACTGGGTCTGCATGTGCAGGCTCTGCTGTGATACAGGCGGGATAGAGGGCTGCGTGCAGGCTGGAAGGGTGTGGCCTCCTGTGCTACTGGCTGATCCAGGAGTATTCCTGGGGTTTAGGGAAGTGGTGGGGAACCAGGCTGCAGGTGAAGCCTGAAGAAAATATTAATATAATACAAATGCTTTAAATACAAGACGCAAAATGAGGGATTGTAATCAGTGCACAAAATCAAAGATGACAGCAATCATTTGATGATATACTGCTACTATTTAGTAAGGCCTATAAAACAGCTTGTTCTACTTCAGGAAACAGTTAGTAAAAGGTTTATTAAATATGTTTCTCAAATGCATGATAAGGTGCATTAGGTAAGATTAGTATTCTCTGAGGATTAGGTCTTTAATAGTCATGGCTTTGACATTTGAATGATTCCTGCCCATGTTCATGAAGCTCTTCTCCAAGGATCTACAATGGACTGTAGTGTGTCTATTAAGTGATTCACAGGAGGCACATCTAAACACAAGCAAGCATTCCAAAGCGTTTACCATCAATACCATGTCATGACAATCATTAGTCATTGTATAAGTCTTCATTGGCTATGTTGCATCTTATTACATGTGATTGCTTCTCAAGTCTGTATTTTCTATGCTTGATTTTTTTTTCCCTTCCCTATTTTAATATTGACATATCACGAACTCTGAATCTGACCTGCTATGCCTAATATTTTAGAAAATGATTAGGATTATGCTTTAAAAGCAGAAAGCAGTTCATCTGGAAAAAAAAAAAATAGAATATAGAAATTAAAATGAAAGAATAGAGATGCATGACAAATGGTGTTTCTACTACGCATAACAATTAGTACCCATATTGTACATTGCCATTATTATACATCATAGATACATCACCTCAGTGGGCTGGTTCCAGCCACCTAAATCCTGTGCTTGCTGAATTTGCTTGAGCTGATTAAGTGAAGGTTTGGGGTTGGCAGGTCCAATAGCCTCCTTAGTCCAGTCATCTACTAGTTTGTGCAGTTTGTCTGTGAAGGTGCTCTCTTTATTTGATGATCCATGGGCTGAAAGAATGAAGACAGACAATGTCATCATGGCACTGCTAAGATATGAAAGCTTTAGAGGCTGCACAGTTGACTAGTCCAAATTTAAATAAAATCTGTGCAGTTTGACAGAACAAACTGACATTTTTTTTTGTAAATTATTAGCTGACTAATAAGGATGAATGGTTGTGCAACCTCTCCTAAACACTAAGCTGAGAATTCTTTTGGTGTTGTGCTGATTTCTGTTGATTTTATACCTGTCTTAGAGGTCAGTGAAGCTGTTTTTTCAGGTTTGCAGCAAGAGTGCAGTCTGTTTGGCTCTTCACCGGAGTAACTGCTAGATTGCTGGAGAGAACCTGACAGTGGGTATATTGATACACAATTCAGGTTAATTAGGACATATACCTTACGTAAACTTTCTAAACAAAACTAAAGACACTCAAATAGTTCATATACTTATTGCTTACGAATTTCTTCACCTAAGTCCATGATTATTCTAGACTTGTGCTGCTCATGAACCATTTACTTTGAAAAAGGGCTTATCAGCACCTTGGTGTGTGACTCCGTTGTTGTCAGTGTGGGAATGGGGGCGAGGGCGAGGTTTGGGTTTGGAGTGGCGGGGTCTGCGGGGAGAAATGGCCAGTGATGTTGCAGGGGATGAAGGGGGCTGATAATCTTTCAGACTTCGCAGTTGCCTGTAGAGCTCCTGTAGTTCTTGCTTCTGCTGTGCCTGTAGTGACACCACCTCCTTGATGTGTCTGAGGAACAGTGAGAGTATCATAAATAGTGAATTAATTTCTATTCCTGTTTGAATTCTAGTTTATTCAAGAAAATGACAGCTAGCAGAAAAATTTTTTTAAAATTAAATTCTGCTTTACTTTTCTCTTAGTTTCTGCAGTTCCCTCCTTAGGTCCTCGTCCTCCACCTCACTCTCATCATCACTGCTTCCTGTCGGAGAGTGTGTGTGGCTACGTGCTGGATGGTGAAAGCCCAGTGGAAATGTCCTTTCGTCCTTTTCTCCATCCTTCACTTTTGTCTTCCTCCTATCTTTCTCTAGGTCTGGAGACACAGGTGAGCTGTCGGTGAGCTGCTCCTTTTTTTCCTCTGCCTTCATGATGGAAAAGCGCCCCACAGTCTTGGGAACACTATTGTCCGATGCTTCCTCTGCTGTGGGAGTATGGTCCTCAGGCTGGGTGACTGGGGTCACCTGGATAAAAAACAACAAACAACATCTGCCAAGTGAAAGACTAAAAATGTCATTATTGCAGAATCTTTTATTCCTGATGAGTCTACATTTGAGCTGCTTTTTAATTTACTTAAGAAAATCCTTTTAAACATATTTTAAAAACTCATCAATCTCATCAAACATTTGGAGGTCTAAAAGCTGTAAAAATCCAATGACACTACTCATGAATACTGATGATAGAACATACACTCCGTACTTTCTAATGTTTCTTATGGTAATCTCTATCCTGAAACACAGTGCATCAAATGGAATCAGTTTGTGCAGTAATGATAAAAACAGCATAAGTGAGGTATCTTATTATGATACATGCTCCTCTACGCAGCCCTCAGAAACTCTTATTTCAATACGACTCCCGTACTGCCAAACAATTTCAGGCTGAAGACTGATCAACACAATTTGAACCTGACATCCATAATTCATGGCTTGAACTGCAAGCTGCTTCACTTGGGTACACTTTTGTTAACACCAGGCGGGAACACTAAATGGCTGCAGTCACGTGCAGTCTGTAAAATTTTGCAAAATACAAAGCATGGTCCAATGCAAGAACTTTCGAGAGCCACTGGGGACGCCGAGTTGTTATATACATGCCCAAGAAGGCTGATCTGCCTTCCTAAATCCCTCAGTCTAGTGCATGTCGATGCACTTGAATTGGGCTTTCAAGTTACTTATACTTTTGCAAGGCAGGCTTTCCCAAGATACAAACAGCTTTTCTAAAACCCCTTCCAGCACACCACAGGCCATTCAAAAACCCTGGAAATGAAGGCCTGGTTAAGTTTTAGCAGCAACCCCAACAGAAACTGTGTGCAAGTTGAGTGTGTGTGACTATTACTTTTGCCAAGGCCACTGCCAGTAACATTAATGTTTTTAATAACAGTATTCTAGACCTACATCCCAGACCTACATCCCAGCGAGGTTCAAAGGTTGAACCTCACCCTGGTCAAAATCTGAGAGATGCAGTCCAGTGGTGGGAATGTGTACAGAATAACTCACGGTCATGGGTAAACTAGTGCATCCACTATATTGTGCCATTGCATAGTTGATGAGTGGTTTGTACTGGACAATAATATAATTAATTGTATTTGGAATGTTTTCCAAAATGTTGTAAACACTATGTAACTGAGTAACAGCACCTTTAGCTCTTCACCATTATGCAATGAACACATTTCTTACAAAACACAGGTGTGTACGTGGACTGAAATTTAAAGTTGGTTCTAACGGATCATCCATCTCAGAACAGACTCCCCTTTTCTTTACAGGGCTGTGTGCCACACACCATTTTAGGCACTGAGTGTGTTGTGAGAAAGGCAAGACCCACAATTGGATGATTTTCTGTTTGCTCTCTGGGAAGTTATGTAAAAAATTGCTTAGCAGCTGACATCCTACAGATCAATGCTATGAGGCAGGGTGATGTCTTTAATCACTGCCGTTGGCCCTTGAAGCATTTGGTTGGGCAACCTAGGCTGAAGAAATGAAGGCTGACTCACTGAAGTCTTCTTCAGCCAAAAATACTCCCTTTAATTCAGAGAGAGATTCAGACTCATGCTCTGCTTCCATGGAAATCCACACCATAGCTGAGAGGCCCTTGCTGAACGCCTGAGCTCTACCCAGCATGTACTGGCTGTAGTCTCTAAACCTTCAAACTCATTGCCAAACAATATGGCATCCCCATAAATAAACCTTAATCAGACAAACTAATTGGGCTTTTCAGAGATAGATGTGCCCAATACTTGCAGAAATGTGGCAAAGCCAGTGCAATCTGGACATGTCACAGCCCAAGACACAAAAGCACATCTGCTGTGAGTGTCCATGCCTGAAATCTTGTTGCCATATATAGGCAAACTTAAAAGAGAGGCTTCTCTGGTTCCTTGGTGTCACATGCATCTGTGTCTGCCATATCAAGGTTTCATATCAACCCAGTAATCCTCAAAAAAAAAAATTCTTCTGAAGAAAGAAGCTAGGCATGACCAAAGTAGGTTAGTGACTAATGGTCATGTTGTTGGGTCAACATGTGTGACTAGTGGTCATGTTGTTGGGTCAAACTGTGAATTGTTTGGCTAAGTCCCTAAATTGGCCATGTCAAGGTAGATCATTCTGAGTGAAGCAAAAAGAGGTATGTAAAAGTCATGCTGATTGTGTACTGGCCATATAGTGAGGTGCAGGAGCAGAAGTATACTTCTTTAATGTCAGCCATTGAGAGTTGGTGTACTAAAATAATTGCTTATCGGGACTATGCAGAGAAGCATATCCTAGAGTGAGATACGGAAACAAAGGCTTGAAAGAGAATTTAAGTTATTTCTTTCTGGCAAGCCAATTAATAACGGGAATAATTGTCTTAATATAATCATTGTGGTTCTTAGATGTGTGTAAATTAATGAGCAGAGAGAGGCTGCACCTGGAAACGTCCTCTGTGCAAACATGGCTTGGTATTTGAGGGAGTATCTTTATCCTCTTTCACTCTCTGACTGCTAGAATTCTCATCTGCCCAGAAAAGAAACAGAATATGAATAGATAAGAAAAAGTACAACTCACGCAGATGACAGAAAATCCAGAAAACAATTCTCTCTCTCTTTCACACACACAAAAGTCACAAAACACAGATACAATACAGTTGACCAGGACAAATACATAGAAAACCCACAAACACCACACATTTACATATATGTTAATAATTAGTGAATCTGAACACAAACTTTCAGCATGAGACCTTGGACAAAAATAAGCTACCATGCATGTCTGAGATATAATTGCATTGCTAAGGCATGGCCATTTTAACACCTACATCACAGATAGACACCAATGATCATAATATAGTACTTTACATACAGTACAATGCCAAATGAATATTAACTGTATACAATGTCATGCTGAGAAGATGCTCAAAAAGAATATATGATCAGTGTATGAAATTCATGTTATGTAGTATGTTACGAAGATCAAGAGAAGTATGTATCCCATCTCCCATTCCAGACACACATACACGCGCACACACATACTGATAGCAGTTGTAAATAGCACTGGATGAAAACTGGATGCCGTGTGTCATGTTGGCTGTGTGTATATACTGCATCATACTCATTTATGACCCTTAATTAGTTACTTGATACAGTATCACAAATACACATACATATTTTGAACATATACAAGGTCATATATGTTCATATGTTAACACATTCACAACAGAAAACGCTCTAATAATGTGCATTCTGTATTAAATTCATATGTACCATATATAAGTGAGATACAAATATATATTAAAATAAATGAAAAGCCTACCCAGGCAGCAAAGAACAGGATGCTCTGATAATGAATTAAAAATATCAGTGATAGAATACAGGCCTTTTAGCAAACAGCAGACATCACTCAGTTGCCATTTTTTAAAGGTATAACAGTTTCATCAGCTACAAAATAGTAATGACAAATTTGGACTCACAAAATTTCTGGCTGAATAAAAACAAGTGAATGAATAAAAACCCAGTATGTGTGTGTGGTGCTGGTATGTGCATGGTCAGGTACACCAGTGTAGCTGGGATTTTTAACCACTGCTGGTTTGAGATCAGCCCATCAACAAAAAACACTACAGGAGGATTAATACAACTTATATTATACTATATATTATATTATATTATATTATATTATATTATACTATATGTTAAATTATACTATATAGTATATATACTATATTATATTACTTATTAATCATATATGGGAGCAAAGCTGCCAATATGATGGACCATCAAGTTCCACATACGTAGGTAGATAAGTCAAATAACATGGCCAGTACAGTGTAAAAAGTGTTTTATACCAGTGCCACACAGTGACTGTCACTGCTGTGCTGGGAATAGGCTACCACCCAAATAATATCTGGTTTTCTGATGGACGAGGAGATGGGGACTGACACATTGTACATATCAGTAAAAGTCTACTGCCAGTTATAGATAGTGCACCTGATCAAATGCCCAATGACCGCAAATTATACCTAATAACTGAGTGTAATATGTGTATATGTTCTTTTACTTTCATTTGGAACTTGGATCAAGTCAGAATTTAAGGCACCAGCAACTAAGAAACATCAGTTTATGTATATAAACCATGTAGCTTGAAAGACAGCTGCAATGTACAACACAGATTGTATGGGATATTACACCTGCACATGTCTGGATGAAGACGCTTATTCCTGTCTGTAAGGCTCATCACATGTAGTCATTTTCAGGCATATACCCTCCCATCAACATCTCCCCTTCAGCAGTCACTTTTAACACAGATAATATGGGTCATACAGATTATTCATGTCTGTCACCGTTGTAACTAAGTGGACAGAATAATTCCCCTGCAAAGGAGACAAAGTAAGCCTCAGATTGGGTCACATCATCCATGTTGGATTCAATGGGACAATACATTCAGTCCTTTCAGCTGCAGGATGTCTTAAACAAAGGAATTATCTGTCTTGTACTCTGCAGTCTTAGCAGGAAGTTAAAATTGTGAAGAGGGTGCTTTGGTGAGTGGATTGGCTGTGGGTGTTTAGATGAACTTGGAGATACCGGACCTCTCTCCTAACACTAAGCTCACATAATGCATTGGGTGCCTTCGAACGGAGGTTCCCCTTACCAGACCTCTGAGAAAGGAGGAAGAAAAAGAGGGCCCTTGGCTAACTTGCCCTCCTCCAAGAGGGCAAATGACCGATGGATGGTTGGTGGCTCCATCTGCTGGCTTCGCAACCTCTGCCAAGACACCTTCTGACTTAACGCTTGTCTGAGGATGTGCTACATGAGAGTGGACCACCCAAATGTACATGTATTGGCTACTATTGGTGCAAAATAAATGTTTTCACTCTGTCGTCAGGAGGTGAAGAGTTTGAATCCTTACGATGACACAACCTGTCACTAGCTAACCGATTTAACACAAAAAAGTGTCAAGCTGAAACAGGGACATATAGCTAATATGATTCCTTATGTCACCACGTTATTGACTTTACAGGCATGTCTTAAACCAGACATGTGCAGGCATAGTATTCCATTGGATCCGTGTTATTTGACAGGGAACAACACAAATATGTAATAAATAATGTAAATATTTTTTTACACCAGTAACTAGATTAAATAATGCTTTGCTACATAGTGAACTTGAGTGTTTAACTATCAAATTAAATATTACTTATACAATAATTTTACTTACTGGAACAATTTTACTTGTACAGGTTGCACCTGTGCTGTTCAAGTAAAATTTTGCTTTGGCACTGGTTCAGGACAGTGCAAAGCAAAATTTGTATACAAGTCTAAACCTTAAAATGTCTGTCCCTCACAATTCTGATCAGCAAGTGTGCTTTGACATAGGGCAATTGTGGAAACTGTGAGCTGCGTAGCCTAACTGTGCAGGCAAGTGAGGGGCAGGATGAGGTGGGCTGAACTTGGATTTACTGCAACAGAAAAACTAGAGTAGATGCTCACATTTAGGGCGGGCTCTATCTGGCTCCTCTCCCACACCCTACATTCCCTTATTTCCCTAAACTCCACTGTTCTTACCCCTGGGTAATCCATGCAAAGAAATTAAAAGAAGCTACAACATAAATTTAATATATACCAACTTAAAAATAAGCAATTTTTCAAAAGCCAAAATTAATTCTAAAAAAGGAGGTTATGTCCTATAGGCTGAGGAACCACTACCCAGTACATATTCAAATCCTGCTCCTAACACATGATCCAGCTCATGACAGACTTGAAATTTAGCTGAGAACCCAGATTAAGTTTGTTGACAGCAGAGCAAATTTGAATAGATACAAGGCAATGGCTCCACAGGTTGAAAATCTTTTAGATCACTTTTACTATGTAGTGGTAATTAAAATAATTTAGTGGCATCAGTGCGATCAGAAACAGTGACAATCACATACTAGACAAGCATTAGGATTAATAATTATTCATTATTTTATTAGACAATCCCTATCTAGCAGGTAAGGTAAGGGATCAGTTTCATATACTATCTACACATTCATTTAATGTCGTAGCCCACCCACACCCCTCACTCGCTCTCACTTGCACTCTGTACAGACGCTACCTTGCTGGACTCTGGGCTTCTTGAACAAGCTGGTGGAGTGGCGCAGTTTGCACGCCCAGCTTTTGAATTTGCGAGTCCAGGATTTCTTGCTAACAGGATTTCTGATACTAGGACAAGTCAGGTTTAGGCCAAAATATCCACCTCCTGCATTGTGCTGCTGCTGCTGTCCGGCTGCTGGTGCAATGGACTGCTGGGAGAAGGAAGGCTGGAGAACCTCTACGGCTGCACTGTCAGAAGGGGAGGGGACAGCCTGTGTATACAGGATTTGGGTAGAAGGAGAGATTGTGATATCAGAAATACAATGTTAAAAGCACATGCATATAATATAGTATATAAATCAATGACCGTTTATATATGGGTGGAGAACATGGCACTATTGATCTGTAATATGTGGTTTTAAAGTCTAAATTTGGTCATACTGAAAGTCAATATATTGAGTTTGCACTGAATGACAAAAATTTGTAAGCCAGAGCATACAAAGTACACAAAATTATCATGTAAGGAGTACACACTGGGAGGGCTATAACCTTAAGATAACAGAAGATGAGGCACTGAACAGAACAATATCATTTTATTATGTAAAATGCTAAATTACATTAGCTAAGGACATACTGTCAATAATAAATTGTTTTGAGATTTAGCTAAAATGTTATGTATTTTGGGTTATTCCATCACTTTGTTCACTCACTTTGGTCTGCTAGTTCCATCAATACAATGAACTCACTTAACAAAATGAGCAACACACAGGAAAAACTAAAAAGAATTCACTGCTGATGAGTTCTTAGAACAGTTTACAGCAATACAAGTAATGGTTTTGCTACCGAACTGTCAATAGCTTTAGTTGCTTATTATAATAAGGCTCAACTGCCCATGTTAAAAAAAATGTAAATAATTTGCATTAAATAACTCCTTTAAAACTCTTTTTGAGTAAAAAAAAATAAATATTGGAGCAAATATTAAAGTCAACTGACCTTATCAACGATAGAACACTATTGCCAAAAATTATTTGTGGATAGTTTGACTCCTCTATTCACTTACATAAGAATGGGAGGGGATAAATAAAGTACTGCAGTCAGTTATTAGAGGGCCCCAGAGAGATGTTTGCTTCACTTTTGCTATTCCTGTTATTGCTTCCCCCCATATACAGTCATCAACAAGTTTGCTTTGCAACATTGATACATGTATACTAATCCATATTTAGCATTAACCACAATTAAAAAAAATACAAGCAAGAGTTAGGGAATCTGATGTTTATATTTAGCTTAACATAAGTTAGCAACCAAACCCAGGCCAGACTGTTTTTTTAAACACAGACCCAACTTACAAGGACTGCAGATTCACTGGGTGGAGACTTAGGTCCAGGCACCGGCTCCTGTGGAGGGGAAAGGAGGGAGCAGAGAGGAGAAGTGGAGGAGAAGGATGAGGCAGGTTGGTGCTCCACAGCAATGGAGGGGCCAATGCACTCTTCTCCTGTTCTCTCCCTTTCTTTGTCTGATGAGGTGGAGGAAGAACGAGAGGTAGTAGAGGAGGTGGTGCAGGAGGAGAAATGTGGAGAAGTGTCTGAAGAGCAGGCAGGAGGAAGTTGGAAGTTGGAGGGTTGCACAGATTGAGACTCAGATGACTCCTCTCCCCTGGCTGACACAGCAGCTGTAGCTGAGGAAGAAGCCAGGTCAGGAGTGTGGGTGCAGATAGTGGCCCCGCTGCCACTGTGTTCTTGATAGAGCAGATTTCTCAGCTTCTCATCCAGTGTCTTTATACGGTTGTCAACAAACTCAATTTTGGGGGGTCCCTCACTGTCTGACTCCGCTACTGAAGAAGGCTGGACAGGAGAAGGGGAGAGAACATGAGCCAGAGCTGGCAAAGCTGTCTCAGAGAGAGAGAGTGGGGGGAGAGAGGCATCAGACAGCTGTTGCAAAGGAGCAGACTCACTCAGAGTGTCATCTGTGGCAGTGACCTTTCCTATAGAGAGCTCTGTTTCCAGTTGCTGAATGGAGAGCTGCTTCTGCACAAGCAGGGATGCAGGCTGAGGCACCTGCTCTAGCTTAGGCTGGGGTTGTGCTTTCTCAGGAGGGACCTGACTTGAGATCAAAGACTGTGCTCTATGCATTGAGGGTTCTTGTGTTTCTAATTTTGGCTGAGATTGTACAGCCAGTACTTTAGACTGCAGCACCGTTTCCTGCTGCACATACTGCTGCAGTGGAACTGCCTGTTGTTGCACTACACCATGCAGCTGCATCTGTTCCAGACTGGTATTTGACTGTAACTGAATACTGTGCTGGCCCAGTGTTTCCAGTGGAAGTTCTGACTGTCCTTGTTGATATGGGACTTGCTGTAGAACTGACTGTTGTGCTGGATGGAAATGAGATGCAGGATGTTCAGCTTCACAGGGCTGTGTTGTTTGCTCTGCAACTGAGGCATGTTTGTCATGGGCTGGGTACGGGGACACTGTTGCCATTGGCATAGTCTGTTGCAACTGTTGCTGCTGTTGCAGAAGCTGCTGCTGCATCTGAGATTGATCAGTATTGCCCTTTGGAAGCTGTACTGAATAGACTTCTGTGAGTGGCTGAGATTGCAGGCTTTGCTGAAGTATTTCAGGTTTCTGCATTGATGGCCCTTGGGTTAACTGTTGAACTTGTTCCCTCTGATTTAATAGGGAAGATGACAGGGTGCTCTGATTTAAACTACCAGAGAGTGGCATTTGATCTTCAGGCATGCTGTATACAATAGCAGTAGCATCTTCAGAACCTAGGCCAAAATTGGAACCACTGCTCATATCCTTGCTAGATGCAAAGGTATGGACATGATCAGCCACAGGAAAAGCTGTAACATGAATGGAAGAGGTTTGGCTGGGGACTGTGGCTTGAATACTGGGTGCAGACCCTTTCCCCAAACCTGGCTGGGTGGTAGCTGCTATGTCTTGAGTGACTGCATCTCCTGGGAACATATAAAGCATTGGTGGAATAGAGCTGGTGGAATCCACGGCAGTCATACCAGGAATAGAGACAGCACTATCCGAGGTTTGGACAGAAACAGTGGAGGGAGGAACATAGGACATTGTAGAACATGAAGAAAAATGTACTCCAGAGAGAGTGTCTGACTGCTGTGAATCTGCATGGTCTAAAGCTATAACAAATGAGGAGAAAACATTAAGGTGATCAATATTAAACAAATCTAAACTACAGTAAGTAAAACCATAGTAAAAGGTAACTAGACATGTACATTTCCTGACGAAAATGTGAGTGGTGCTTGCCGTGCCAAAACTCGTCCATGACGCATTTCCCCACAGTGTGCTGAGCGTTTCGATATGTCGTGTATGTTGCAGAAATTTTGCGATTTCCCATAATTCCCGTGGGGAGCAGGGGATTCACGTGACTTCATCCGGACACACGTCACTCACTTCCCCTGAGTATACTGAGCGTTTTGATATGTCACGTGTATGTAGCCATAATTTTGCGATTTCCCATAATTCCCGGGGTTTGGGGTCACATGGCGTCATGTGACACCATCCGGACACACATCACTCATTTCCCCTCATTGTGCTGAGTGTTGTGATATGTGATATGTCTATGTTGCAGTGCGTGTGTGAGTTTTATTGAGGTTTGAAAATTCCACCAATTAATTTCTATGGGACTTTTTGGGGTGTTCCGAGGGGAGTGGCGGGAATACCGAAATTCCGATCGCACATCTTTCCTGAACAAGCCGCACGATATGATACCTCATTCGTGGGTCTATGACAAACGGTGTGGGACTAGTTAGCCGACAAAATTTTGTACGGAAGAAGTAGTAGTATGTCGAATAGCAATAGTGTGCTTTTCAAGCACCACTAATTAAAACCCAAGTAAAACCTTCGTGGCAAAGCACCAAGCTAAAGTACATTTTTGAAATTGTACATGACCGAGGTAATTCTAATCCTTCCCCTTTAAAATTCAAGAATAAAATATTTCTAGTGCTAGAGTACCTTGCTCAATCTGTCCCTGGCTCTCCCCTGCAGGTGAAGGAGTGGAGCCTTCATGGTTAGACTGAGTGTCACGATGACGAATGGTCTGGTTGATGAAAAATCGCCAGCGACCCACTGGAGACGACTGAGGGGCAGAATCTACTGGTGGAAGAAATGGCAAATGGGAGCAGCAAAAACGATAACAATAACAAATTTCTAAATTCTAACCTGTCACTGACTCCCAAGGAGGACTTATGTATCAGCTAATTTATTTTTTCACCATAAAACAATTTATTCAGTAACTACTTCATTTGCATTCACTAACAAAAATGAAACTAAACAAGAAATTATGTAGAGTTCAGAGAAGAATGTTAATCCAATAATTAAAATAATGTAGAATAGACAGTATAATGATGTATAAGTATAATTGACCTTAAATGGTCAATACACTCACCTGTTGAACTTGATGGTGTGCTTACATGTAGCTGTTCTATGGATCCAGTCTGAGAGAGAGAGAGAGAGAGAGAGAGAGAGAGAGAGAGAGAGAAATCCTGCTATAGAACGAACAAGAACACAAATAACTACTTATTACAATATTTATAAACAGCAGCCAGACCTTTGACTGGGTACTAAGGATCTCCTGGGCTTTCTTCACTATAGCCCTCATGTCTTCTACAAATTTTTCTTTTTCTGATTCCAGGACAAAGTCCTCTTCCACCTAAAAAGAGATTACAACAATTTTTAATTAGTGAAACATTTTTTCAACAACAATCTGGTCACCTGCCAATTTGTTTTCATCAGCCAGTTCCCCCCCCATCATACAATGACTTTTTAACCAGTTACAATGAATATGTGCTTCCTCAAACAGTCATATCATCAAAGGGCAGTATCAGAGGAACGTGATGTCTACCATCTTCTGCATACATGAGCTCAACAAATCCCTTTGATTGTTGCTGTGATTGTCAGGAGAGAAGGTTTCTGCCATCCATCCCACCCATAGAACCTAGCCAAATTTGCTCCCTTGGCTCCTGACCACAGATGGATGTCGCATCATGAAATTGTGAATTCAAATCCTAATGATACTATAGCTATTCAAGGCCAGGAGCCAAGAATGCAAAACTGGCTGGTGGGAAGTATAGCATACATTTTTTCTGTTGTGCTACTCATGAGCAGCCATAATGCCCATTGTTAAAAGCACTTTGCAAATAAATAAAATTGAATTGAATAAGTTTGTTTTTCTTTAACAGGCAATCATGCTCATTAATTAAAATCATAAGAATCTGAAATTCTAACCATGTAATCTGCTATATCTTCAGGTGCATCTTCCTCAATATCAAACTTGAACGTGACCATCTTGTTACTGTGAGTTTCGAGCTGGCACTCCACCATGTTGTCTCCAGTGTTTGACACCTAAAAACACATTAAAACAATTATTCATTCATTCATTGTCTACCGCTTATCCGAACTATACTCGGGTCACGGGGAGCCTGTGCCTATCTCAGGCGTCATTGGGCATCAAGGAAGGATACACCCTGGACGGAGTGCCAACCCATCGCACACTCTCATTCACTCACACAATCACACCCTACGGACAATTTAGAGATGCCAATCAACCTACCATGCATGTCTTTGGACCGGGGGAGGAAACCGGAGCACCCGGAGGAAACCCCCGAGGAGGGTTTCTCCCACGGGGAGAACATGCAAACTCCACACACACGGCGGAGGCGGGAATCGAACCCCCAACCCTGGAGGTGTGAGGCGAACGTGCTAACCACTAAGCGACCGTGCCCCCTGCCCTAAAACCATTACTTTTGACTAAATATTTTACACACTAATATATATATATATATATATATATATATATATATATATATATATATATATATATATATATATATATATATATATATATATATATATATATATATATGCACACATACTATAATATATTCCTTCTACTGTAGCTGTTCCGTTGTGACTGCTTTCTTGGAATAACGGATAAAACAATGTTACTTATAGTAACATTTACCTGCAGCATGCTTAGCTGAAAGTGAGTGGTTCTCTCAGGCCGTTGGTATGAAGACCTCCGCTGATTCTTTATCTTCTCTAGCTTTCCATTAACCAAGGGTAACTGAGATTCCTCTCTACTGAATAGAGCAGAGTCAAAAGCAAAACATGACAAACAAATCAAAACTTAATAAGGTTCAATAAACAGATAAAGAGAAAACATCCTAACCCATGAGTTTAAAAGGAAAGAAGGTAAGTGTCTGGAACATACCCTACTAAAGAATGTCGGTTGGCAGATTGGTTTGGACTCCCCTATTCATTTAGTTGAGAGACAAACAAACATATATACAGAAAAAAGCAAATACCAACAGAAAAAGACAATCAGCTAAAAGGTCAACGTAAAATTACTTTGGAAAAAAAAAAGCAAAAACAAAAGTGTACATATTTGTATACACAAAACTGAGAAATAGCAAGCTTGAGTCTGTAAGTATATGCTTGATTTTGTGGATGTTTTTAGTATTTAGATTTTAAAAAAAAGCATAGGGTACATAGAAAGTACAGTCTAATAAAGTCAATTAGAGGGGATTATTGTTATAAATGTTTCCTCAAGAATGTCTAGAAACACAGTTATATAAAAATTTTACACTGACAAGGGTGTGTATCTGTACCTGTGCAATGCCTGACAATGCAGGGTCACAGTCGGTCAGCAAGTTTGGGGGAAGGGCAGTGCCATTAGAACCAGACAGCTGTGAAGCGCTGATAGGAGGAAGGGAAGTCAGAACTATATCTGTTAGCCCAGCCTGGCTTAGCTGTGCCTCAGCTGGCACTGGGACTTCTGAAGCGGTGGGGGCAAGCTGGGAGCCTGATAAGTTGGTAGTGTTGAGGGAGGTATGAGATGGACTGGAGGGTATCTGGAGGGATTGCAGGGGAACTTGGGAGTACAGTGGTTGCACAGATGTGCCTGCAGTCTCAGTGAATATGTCTGTGTGTGAGTGAGCCTGTGATTGAACATGTGCCTGTATGTGGGTGCATGTCTGTGACTGAGTGTTTGTCTGGCTGTGAGTATGGGCAAGCAACATTGATTGAGGATGGTGTTGTGGGGAAGGTGGTAGACCAGCTACAACATGACTGTAAAGTGCAGAAGGCCGAACTTGTGTTTGACATGGTTGCCTTGGTATGTCGTGTGATGGAACCACAGGGTGCAAAGTACATGGTAAAGGAGATGACTGTTGATTGAGATCTAGTGCCACAGGAGTTTGGTAGGATGGTGAAGGCTGCTGAATAGATGACACAGTCTGTGACTGAACCTGGACCTGTACTGGCTGCTGCTGCTGCCTCTGCTGTTCATACTGTTGAGGAACTTCAGGTTGCATAAGGGGCATGGGCTGCATGACAGTCTGAATGGTGATGCCACCTGGCTGTTGCGGTCCCTGCAGGGTAGGCTGTGTCTGTGCTTGAACTTGATTTTGAGCCTGGCCTGTCTGCGGTAAGTATTGCTGTGTGGCATTTACTGTAGCAGGAACTACACCACCTGAGCACACAGCAATGGTACTTGGCACTGTTACTGGAGACAGCACCATTTGGTGAAACTGCTGCTGTTGTTTTGTATTCTGTGTACAGTCAATCTGCACTGGCTGAATGCTGTGTTGACTGAGTTGTGGGGCTTGAAGATACTGCATTGTGAGCAAGGCAGAAGGGGGCTGAACTTGAGACTGAATTTGGTTTGATATCTGAGATGGTACTGCTGGAACCTGACAAAAAACAGGAGTCATGGTTTGATGAGGCATAACTTGTCCTTGTATAACCATTTGAGCCTGTGGCTCATTTTGGACATAGGTCTGAGCCTGTACTTGAGGCTGTGCTGAATCCTGAATCTGTATTGTAGCCGGGAAGGCTTGAGGATTCTTTAACTGGATGGAATTAGGCTGTGCTAGGGATGGAACTATTGATTGCGGGGCTGAGAGACTTTGGGTCTGTAGAGGACTTTGACCATGGAACTTTTTAACATCACCTTCTTTTTGTTGTATTGGCCCTTGAGTTTGAGGTGCTGACAAAGGTGGTGCATGCTGGTCAATGTGTAAAGGGGTTTGTAACTGACTTGAAATTTGGGAGGTAACCATTTGTGATGCTGACTGAGCAACAATTGTTACCTGTGACTCCACAACAGAAATTCCATCTTGCTGCCCAGAGAGAACAGTTTGTTGCTGAACAAATTCTTGTTGCTGCTGCTCTACTTTGTGTTGAGTAATACTTTCGTGAGACTGAAGGGGCTGTTGTAGTAACAAGACTTGCTGTTGCTGCTCATGCTGAAGTAAAACCTGCTGCTGATGTTGAACAGTTTGAAGACCCGCAGTGTCCTGTTGCCTATTGTGTTGCTGCCCTGTGGCTACATGTTGGTCCAACTGTTGCTTCTGTTGCAAGAACAAAGCTTGATGTTTAAGATCCAGCTGATCCTGCTGTTGCTTTAATAGATTCTGCTGTTGCTGTTGAACAATCTCAAAAGTAGCAACCTGCTGCTGTCCACTGTGATGTTGTCCAGGGGCTACATGTTGGTTCAAATGTCGTTGTTGCTGCTGTAAAAACAAAGCTTGCTGTTGAAGATGCTGCTGATCCTGCTGTTGCTTGAGTAAAGCCTGCTGCTGAACAGTGTCAAGAGTAACAGCTTGCTGTTGTCCACTGTGATTTTGCCCAGTGGCTACTTGTTGGCTTGACTGTTGTAAAAACAAAGCTTGCTGTTGAAGCTGTTGATCCTGCTGTTGACTTAGCATACCCTGCTGCTGCTGAATAGACTCAAGAGAAACAGTTTTCTGTTGTCCACCACTGTGATGTTGCTCAAGGGGTACTTGTTGGTTCAACAGTTTTTGCTGTTGTAAAATTGCAGCATGCTGCTGACGCTGCTTCTGTTCCTGCTGTTGCTCAATTAGAGCATGCTGCTGCTGTTGAACAGTCTCAAGAGTAACAGGTTGCTGGTCCAAATGTTTCTCTTGTAAAAGTAAAGCTTGCTGCTGAAGCTGTTCCTTTTCCTTGTGTTCAGTGGGTAGTGCCTGAAGTGGCTCTGTATTTTGTTGGTGTTGTTGCACAAAAGCCTGCTGTTGCATCTGTAGTTCTCTATGCTGTTGTACTAACATATGCTGCCTTTGGTCAATCTGTGACTGAAAGGCTTGTTGGTCTGACTGTTGCTGCATTTGTGATTTTGCAAGTTGAGATTGTGAAATGTGCCGCAGTACAGACTGCTGTTGTTCAAACTGTCGCTGCTGTAGTAAACATGGTTGATGATCCATTTGGTGCTGCTTCTGCAAAAGAACTTGATTTTGCTCTAACTTCTGTTGCTGTTGCAGGAGTTGCATTTGTTGCTGCTGTAAAAAAGCTTGCTTTTGCTGTTCTTCTAGATGCTTTTGCAATAAAGCTTCTTGTTCTATTTGTTTTAGTTGTTGCTCTGTCTGTTGTGGTATTACTATGTTCTGTTGTTCTAAATGTGGTTGATTTTGCTGTTCAAACTGTTGTTGGCGTAAAAGAATTTGTTGTTGTAGTAACAGAGCTTCTTGTTGCTCCAAATGATGCTGCAATAGTGCCTGTCGCTGCTGCTCCCCACCTGCCTGTTGTAAAATAGCCTGCTGTTGTTGTACCTGCTGCAGCAACTGTGAATTCTGTTGTTCCATCTGCTGTGTCAGTGCAGAACTTTGCTGTTGTTTTTGAATTTGTATTTCTTGCTGCTCTATCTGTTGTTGTGTATAGATTTTGTGTTGTTTTTGCTGTTCTAGTTGCTGTATACCATGCACTACCTGCTGTTGCTCTGCAAGTGGTAACTGCTGAGGAGTTGATAGCATCATGGCTGACTTTTGGAGTTCAGCCTGACTTGGCACATATATCTGTTGATGGTGTTGTTGCAAAAACAACTGTGGTTCCTGCTGCTGTTGTTCCACTGAGAGCTGCTGGATGAAGGCTTTCTGTTGGACTTGCTGTTGAATTACAGACTGCTGTGGTTTAGGTACTCCCGCATGTTGCTGTGGCTCTATCTGCTGAGGGTGCAACAAAGTCTGCTGTTGCTGTGGTATATATTGCTGCTGTGGTACACTTGGCTGCTCCTGCAACACTAATGGTGTATTCTCTATCTGCTGGGGTGGTATTCCAGCAGAAGAAGAATGTTGTTGCATCAAAAGGCCCTGCTTTTGCATTTGCTCCATCTGTTGTAATGCAACTGCCTGCTGTGGTGATGGTTGTGGTGGTTGTTGTTGCTGCTGTTGCAGCAATGTAGTCGGCAGATCTAACATCTGTTGTTGTGGCTGAACTGCAGTTTGTTTTGGCAAATTTTCAGTCTGTGGCAGAGGTGCAACATTATGCTGGCTCTGTTTATTTTGTGGCATCAGGTTGCTAAAAGATGATCCTGTGGGCTCTGCAGAAAGAATGCTAATGGAGGCCTGGGGTGAAAGAGGGGTTAAGTGTGACGGTGTCTGTATAAGAGAGGCATGAGAAGTAACTGCCTCTCCTGGCTGGGGGAGTGCTGTTTGTGTTATATCTGTGGGATATGGGGCCAGTGACTGCAGGCATGTATGAATATGGCAATCATTGAGTAGCATGTGGAAAAGAGAGAATTGAGGGGAGAAAAAAAAAAAAAAAAAAAAAGCAAAAATAAGGATTAGTATGGATCATTAATCATTCAAGGGTAAGAGGACAATGTGGAACTTAAGGTTCAGTGCATGCCTTCAGAATGTTTCTACATTTTCCTTACTCTATGTGAGCTTTTGTTATATTTTAACCACCAATTACTGTGTTACCACTACAGATATTATGGTAGTGGTGATTTTTGTACATGATAATTTAGAGACCTTGGAATTATTATTATTATTTTGTAAAAATTAGTTAATGTTATAAATATTGTGTACAATCCACTGAATATATAGTATTTTCCGTATGAAAAATTAAACTTTGAACTTTAATTGTTAAATCTCAGTGTCAATGTAATTGTCAGGATTCTCATAAATAATTCTCAGGTCTTAATTAGGTTTTAACAACCATAGGCTTTGAACAAAAAGACAATTAAAGACAGATCAGCAAGCATCATATAATGCACATATGATAATGCAGATGACCTAGCTATGCTGAGCTACACACATTGCACCAAGCTGACCAAGTTATTTGTTTTAAACATAATTACTCTTAAGTCCTACTATTGTTCGCATTGCAGTAACACAATGTATTACTGTTATAACTTAAATTAGTGTAATAATTAGTGTTATAATACACTCCGACACAATTCACAACACTGGCTTCATGATTCAAATTCAATTCTCAGAATAATTTGAACAAAATTTTCATTTACTCAGAATGATGAAAAATGACCGAATAGGTGCCATTTTTATTCCTAAATTATGAACAATGCAATGCAAGTATTTTCATCCTGATTAAACTAAATAAATGAAAAATTGCAATGAATGGAAGTGAAATATTGTAAACAAATTGTACTACAGGTTTACCATATCATAAAAATTAAACACATTAATTAAATAATTTCTATTCAATGAATTTTTTTTTTTTTTAATGAGAAAAATGATTCATTGTATCATAGGGAGCTCCATACCAGTGCTTGAGGTGTTATTTTAACTGCAAATGGACTCCAAAGTTGGTTATGAAGTTCCATAAATGCCACAATTCTGTGACCTTCTTTCTTGAGCACCATACATTGCAGAGGTGTGGGGTTGGGGTTGTTTGAAAGCCACCAAAGAGCTCTTTTTAACTTTTACAACACAGTTATGTAACCATATAATGTATAATGCATAGATCCAGAGCTATTGGGCCCAGCATGATATATTAATTCTATAGGTTGTGCAAATTGGGATCTCTGGTATTCCAAAACTGCTTCAGATACATAATTAGATGCATAAATAAAATAAAATGTTAATTTCCAAAAACGCACATTTCAATAGTGCACGACTTCACGTTTTTTGCATCGCAATGAAGCATGCCATGATTCATTGTTAAACCCCTACTCTGTATCAGCTAATGGAAATGCAAAGAAAGAGCTTGCATTTTACAAAAGTTAACAAAACTATTTAGGGCTAAATATAAACAGGACCCATCAGGTCTGCCACAATGATTTACAGTCATTATAAATCACTAAATATATAGTGACGTGCAAGCTACGCAGCTGGAGCTTTGCAATGCTTAATGTACCCAGCTTTAGCAAAATTCATGCAAAATAGATCAGGCTGGTGCTATAAATCTAAGAAACAAGTGCAAAATTCAAAAGACCAATATGGAAATTCAATGGCAAACATCTGTGTTTTACTAACATTAAATACTCCACACAAACCAAAGTGACTGAATGCACAACACATTTGCACTTTGCACTACTTCATACTATATGCACATCACAGCAATGGTACCAGATATCCCATAAGTACCAAACTAACAAATTTATAAAACTGTATATATTATGTATTAGTAGGTCTATCTACACATCATTATCAAGTTTGCCTGGAGATATAGGTAGATAATTAAATGTACATTGCTGAGTCTAAAGAAATTCATCAAATAAAGGAAGATGAACTGGGTACAAGGGAGTCAATGGCAATGAGAATACACCTGCATTATGACAGATATGACCTGTGTCTGGCTGAAAGAAAGCCTGAGCATCAGGACAATTAGGAACCCCACAACCACTTTGGTTGTTCTGACCAAAGAAGCAGGAAGCATTTGGGATTGAGCAATTGCAGCTGCTGCATTTTCCTGATAAACAAAGAAAATACTACTTCTTGATTTAAACAAAAAACCTTTTTGTGTTTAGATGAAACTCTGTATTTGATGCCTATTGTCTCACTTTAAATTTGACTGATTCCAGAAGAGTGGCAGCTTTTCAGAATATATCACGTAAGAAAACACACACATGCAGGACAGTGAGATGGTTGAGCATGCAGTTATTGATAGTAGATTTTAGTAAGGTAATACGTACAGATGTCCCAGTGGGATAGCTGCTTTGCGCGTTTGCAAAAGAGATCCCAGAGTCTCCTGTCGATGAAAAGGGTTGGCTCTGTGCACCTGCAAATGATTCTCCACTGATTGCAGAGAAGTTCTCTGTTTCTGAAAATGTAACGAAAACAAACACTCAATGATGATTGTGAAAACAAGAACAAAAACGTTTAAAAATGAAGAGTCTTGATGTCATCCAGATTTGCACAGTCATGGTCTCATAACACAAGTCAGATATAAAATCCCGAGCAAACATGTTACCCATGAGCCCTTGGGTGTTGCTGATGGGGATGTGTTGTCGAGCATGTTTCTCTATCTCTGGCAGGTCCTCTCCTTCCCTGTACCCTCCAGTGACCCCCACAGAGGCAGCAGTAGGAACAGCCCCAGGACCCATGGAGGATGAGAAAGTAGTAAAACTGGTGGTAAGGGAAGCAGAAACCAGGCCAGAGTCCCGCCTCTCCTCTAGAGCTCGCTGTTGTCGTGTTGCGCGGAACTTCTTAATCTGAGTTATCCTGTCTCGAATAGACTTTCCCACAACCTTTGCGTCACTCTCGTGGAAAAACCCAGACTTGACCTAGAAAGTGCAGTAATGGAAAGAAAACAAGAGAAGAATAAATACATTTTTAAAAATGTTGTATAAGGACTGATATCACTGACCCTATTCACACATACAAAGAGCTCAAAATAATCACAAAATAACAAAAGTTAAAAAAAAAAAGAAAAGAAAAGTGAAATAGGTCTTGCCAGCACCCGCCACGTTAAATTCCACAAAAATGAAAATTATTAGCAAATAAAACCATTTCTGATATTCCATGGATCCCGCACCATCTCTAACGCCACTTCCTCTGCACTGTCACTCTTCAGGTTGTAACTGAACTCAATGGCCTCATTGTCCTTGTGCTTGCCCTTCAGTTTTTTAGGCTCCTCCACCCAAATGCGCAGAGCCAGACAGTCCTGACTGCCCGTGTCCTCTTCCGCCAACTCCACTCGCACACCTGTGTCCTCGCCAAAGAAGGTATGGTTCAGCAGGTCCTTAATGGAAAGCCTAAGAGCAAGACAGCCATATTGAAAATGCATTACCAACACAATGCATAACATTTCTGTATGCTACCGTAAAATACAAAAAGTAACAAGGAGTGTCCGAGTTTATCTGGAAAGGGCAGGTGTGGGTGCAGATTTTCAATCCAACCAAGTAGAAGCCACACCTGAGTCTACTGAAAACCAATATCAGCTGATTAAAAAGGTGGAATCAGGTGTAGCTCCTGCTTGATTGGAATGAAAACCTGCAGCCACACCATCCCTTTGCAGATAAAATTGTAAACCTCTGGAATAAAGGGAAACACTTACCGCTCGCCTCGGTTCTGCCGAATGCAGCCCTCAATGATCTCCTTAATTTCTGGATCACTCACTTTATCAAAACTGGCGGGCTTGATCCCCTGGAAACACAGACATGTGGTCCATCATTCATTTCAGGTAAAGATGCCCAGTTCTAGTCAAGTCAATGACCAATAAGTTTCCATTCATCAGTAAAAGTGATAAAAACTAAATGCTTTCCTTACACTGGTGACCTTGCGGTAGATCTGGGCAGCATTTTGACACTCAGAATAAGGGTACTCAGATGTAGCCATCTCAAGCATGCACATGCCAAAGGCGTAGACATCCACAGACTCATCATAGTGTTCCTCATACATCTCTGGAGCCATGAACTCTGGGGTACCTGAGTAACGACACCACAATTAGATTGAGAATGATAACATTCTCATGGTTGTAATCTTGTCACATACACATGCTTGTGGAGGATTGAAAAGGAAAGGACTATTAGTCCTTTCATCTGTTCTTCATGATATTTAACATGTTCCTATGGGTTTGATAAATGAACCTTTCCTAAAGCTTTGTCAATATTATTTTCATTATGACACTCTTACTACAAACAGCAGCTTCTGTGGCAGATTAATACTGAGAGGAACAAAATACTGGTCCTGTCAGTTTATTTGTTTTTTAATTTCCAGTTTTCCTCTGGCTTGTTGGTTCTAGGCAGTGCTATACTGAGTGAGTATGACATCAGCTATTTAACTGCGATGCACTGTATGCACAAAACAATATTTGGCCATCTGTTTCTCATCTCATTTTGTCCCAGTGTGTGACTGACCATGACTGAAACTTTCTTTAGAAAATGCTGAAAATGTAAAGTGGACAATCTATGCCCAATTATTTATTGTTTGTTCTGTTGTGAACATTTGGAGTACCACTAACAATTAGCTCCAAAATCAATAATTGACGGGTGTGTGTGCATGCACAATGAAATCAATAATGCTGAGCTGAAATAAATTCTGTGACAAGAGAGCACTTTGGATCTAAACAGAGACGACAAAACATAAATTGCCATAAATTGTAAAACCACCACATAATCACTGACGAAGTATGTGGCAGCTACAGTGATTACAGATGTAGAGTTACTACAACTGCAGTGATAACAAATCTATGACACATGTGAGCCTGGAAACACACCGATCACACTCTTGGCGAAGGAGGTCCTCATGAGCGTTGCCAGGCCTAGGTCTCCGATCTTCACTGAGCCTGTGGGGCCTGTGATAAAGATGTTGTCACACTTTAAGTCACGGTGCACAATGGGTGGTGTCCGGGTGTGCAGGAAATGCAACCCCTTCAGGATTTGCCTGCACCAGCTGCGCAACACTTTCGGCTTCATAACTTTAAAGCGCTTAAGGTATCTGTAAATGACACAGTCAACAGAACAATCATTCATAACAGGTTACAAAGTCCAGTGTCATAAAAATCTGAAATGGTCCAAAAAAACAAAACAAAAAAAACCCCCAACAATTAAAAAAGAACCCAACATCCAATTTCCATTAAATAACGGTGTTCACAATGAATATGAACTGGCAAGTGTTAGTTGGTGTCATGTGACTAAGAACAGGTCAGTTGTAGAATGACTTGAAGCACGTCACCATAGAAACTAAACTCGGTGAAGACAGGGCCCTCGACTCTGTCGCTATAGCCTTAGGAGTATAAATAACCTGGGCCTCTGATTCACTGCAACGTGTGGGTACTGACGTTTTGAGTGTCCCAGAGGTCATTAGCTCTGTGACAAGGACGATGCACTTCTTTCCTCGGAGAGTCGACTCCCAGAAGTCGTAGAAACGCACGATGTTTGGGTGCTGTAGACCCTTGAGCATCTCGGCTTCCTCTTTGAAGCGCTGCTGCTCAGCCTTGGTCAGCTTCCCATCCTGGACATGCAACACACATGTACATATACACAAAGCTCAGACACTACAATGTTTACAGAATGATTTTCACCTTTTTTAAACAAATACATAATGAAATCATGAGGTCAGATTTGCATTTTTAATTTAAATAATAGCAACATTACAAACAAATAACTAGACTGCGGCATCAGAGCCATTGACTAGCATGTGATATTGCATTGGCCTTTTAAAAATGTGCTTGTCCAGAGGAATGCTGAATGCTTTACACCCATTCATTTGTGGTGTAAGAATGTAACCCTCCAAAATACTCTAGATTATGCTGGCTGCCAGGGGTGGGTGAGGCTGATTTTAGAGGGCTTAAACAATTTGGAAGTGTGCATGCTTATCGATGCCATGGCATTATGCACTGAAGCAAGATATTCCCTCTCTATTTGCAATATCTCTACTGACCAGCAGATGGAGTAAAGTTGTGTGAAGTCGTGGCGAGGCAACACCCAGCGGTAGCTTGTAAAAGTACGCTTGTGTTTTGCAGGCGTGATTGGATTTTCCCAGCATGAAGGCCAAACCCTGAAACCTTCTCACTTGTCTGAGTGCACTGGAAATTTTACATAGTGGCACTACACTGAGCTAAATATACAGCCAGATGCAAAATCAATGGTAACAGTGCCATGTGAAGGAGACAGCAGTTTTAAGAGCATTCCAATTAAATCCAGTGTTTATTTTCAAGTATACAACAATATGGTACAGAATCCTCCTCATGCTCCCAGGTCATGCCAGGTGTGAATATGTTCAGGAGAAAACTACAGTCTAACTGATATGATGCACAGAAAGTAGCCCTGTCTCTCCTATACAAAGCACGGTCATTAAATTAATTTGATATGCTTTAGACGTGATGTGTTAGTTACTGAAATTAGGTAACCCATGCAGTCGAAATATGTTCTGAATCTGGATGCTTAATGTTTTTTAATAAAGGAGTGCTTTTATGTTGAACTTTTTAGACTTTCCAAGAGCTGAACAGGAACCCTATATGTACTTATGACTATTAAATAACTTGCATGTGCACTAAGCTGGACTCTGTAACAAGATTAAACTTATAGTACATAATTTTCTTTAAATTTGAAAAAAATAAAATAAAATAATTGAAATGAATTGAATACAGGTGCTTTCTATTGCCCTACATCACATTGGTACTTTAGATACTTGAATGCATTTGAAGTGCATATAATGCATTTACAGAGACATTGCATGATTTTATTACATGATTGCCTACAAAACCTTATCATCATGTTTTACTGACCAACCAGCACATCAGGAAGGCACTTTAAAAAAGAAATAAATAATCCAAGTTTCACTAAAGGTCTGGCTGTAATGTTAAAGCATTAATGTGATAAATGTTTGTATAAAAAGTGATGGAAAAAAGATTTTTGGAATAAATAAGTAGGCAGAGCAATTGTGTTGTTTCTAACCCTCTTCTCACCCTTGACCTTCTCTTTCTTCCCCAGAGACTTGAGAGCTCCAGCATCTGATGTAGAATAAATGCACGAAATATACAGATACATCAAGTGCCAGACAAAGAATGTTAGCATAAACACTGAGCACAATCCCATCACATAAACATGAGTCCACTATAAAGAATCAAGCCTACCATCTGTTGGGGTTTGGGGACAGTTGGCAAGTTTAGCTACTATACAAGAAGCACATAATATATTGCGATTACTTGACCCCGTTATTCCCCTGGTATTCGTCGGCATTGGTTAAGTCTGACCTCTGTAGGTCAGAGGGACAAAGAGGTCAGGAAACTAATGACCATGACAAACCCCCTGAAAAGGGCACAACCGAACAGAGAAGAATAAGCGGGAGAAACACACCACAACCCTGTATTGTGAAATATACAAAAAAAGAAAGAAATTGGTTTAGTCAGGGGAACCTAGATTGATTTCAGCCTATGGTTTAAAAAGGAAATAACATGGCTTAATTTTTTTTAAACGTTGTATTGTGTAATATGACTGACTGATTTTGTTTCAGAGGTGGAAAACTGTGCAATCTTTACAAACATAAAACTGTAAAGTGTATACAGTTATAAATTATTATATTTAATATAGTTCTTGTAATTATTATATGACTTGATTGGTCCTTTGAATAGAATGGGTTTAATCCATAATTTAGTGAATGAATAAATGAACAAAATATCAGTAATAATGATGTGGACTTGGACTTTTGTAGGTGAAAGTTTCCAATAAGCAGGTACATTATTACTGTACACATTTGAATTATAAATTGAAAACAAATCATGGCTGCAAAGGTTCGAGAACCCAAGCTCTAAAAATATCCTGTTTGTCTGACTGATGATGTATTGTTGGCCCCTTATCTTGCTTGGACTACTTAACTCCTTAGACCTCTTAAATCAAACTCCCCTGAACTCCCACTAAAATTTGCTGCACTCTCCTGACACATCCCTTTTCTCTCTTGAAAACAGACTGGAGAGAACACCAGCATACACACACAAACCACTTTGTGTTTACAATATCTCGGGTTAACATCCTAGTGTGGAAGTGTTGCAGTGTTTCAGTGTGGTGTTTGTGCGAGTAGTTTCCATTACTTTTTGTGTTTTCATTTAATGGTGTATCCTGAGATTTGTATTGCTTCTTTATGCTTTCAGCTAGGTCAGCGTTTCCTAGATCTTCCAACATTAGCAGGAGCGTGCATTGAAGTTAAGGTTGTCTGGGTGTCATGTCATGTTAGTGTCTGCCTAAGCATCCATGTGTTTGCATGCGGTTTCCCTGGAACACTCCTTGTTGCGAATATGTCTGCGATGGTACCGCCGTGTCTAGGATGCGTGTACATGTCCATCTGCCTGTGTGTGTGTCTTATCCTGGCATTCTGTCTTTTGAAACAGTGCCAGAGTCCACCTGTCTGAGTCAAATCAAAGCCAGTATTGTTTAATAATCTAATTCAATTCATTTCTTATGTGACAGAAAACACACACACACACACTAATTTGTGCATGACATCATTGGTCGCTATTAGTACCATTATTAACTATATTAGCAAGACTTCTGGAGCGTGATGTGAAGGAAAAATCGCAAATTCAAGTGACACTTTCTGATAACATTTTAAAATCTAACCTTATCCTTATGGCACTTGCTGTAAAATGGCCTCTAATGAGATTACACAATCAGGCACTTAGTGTAATGGCTGGGAAAAAAATGCTGGTGCACAAGACCGGATGGATGGATGGATTGAGAGACAATAGAGGAAGGGCTAACCTTTAAGCTGATGAAACTGGGAGTATGAGCAAAACAGCATGATAGACAGGACATACTAAGGGAGTGACAGAACAGGGAAGGATGCCAATGAGGCCTTTTGTGCTCAGCCTGTGGGAATCCAGAAGCAAACTCACAATCACATTGCCACACATAATTAGGAAAGATGTCAGCCTGCATATTGAATGCAACAACGGACACCGCACAAGTTGCTTATGACAACCTTGTAGACCCCTGAATGATGCGCGTCACTCTGTCGTCAGCTGCACAGCTTGGTTGCAAAAACAAAGCTGGTGACTAGAGATTTTTAAGAGCAAGCCAGAATCTGCTTTCTAAAATGTCACGTTATGCTGTTGGGTGTCAGAATCAGCACACAGAAGTCTTCATAAACACATTTGTTTGTTTTTTTAAATCACATACTAATACATCAGACACCTTTCCAAGCCAACACCACAGTTCTGATTACAGGCAGTTAAGAGGGATAACTGGTCCATCTAAATCTATCTTTAGCTAAACATATAGCCATCATATCAGTGCAGCTAACTTGCTTACTAAGACTTCAAGAGGCTTAACTTGCTAGTTAGTTCACATGCCTAATTTACATTGCTTTAACAATAGTACAAAGCTCGTCTAATAGCCACATCGACAAATTAGCTAGCTAAACTAGATAACTAGGTCACATTCTTCCAGATAACAAATTAGAATTTAATGGACACGTTTAGCGAGTTAACTTTGTTCAGCTAACAAATGAGTGTATAGCACCTAGTTAGGCAGTACCTTGGGTATCAGTGCCATGTTGTAAGCATTTGTATGCATCAAGAGACTTTGAGGCTTTGATTTCTCTCTAGAATAAGCACTCATTAGTTAAACCAAACAGCACTTCATACAAAGTTTTTAAGTTGTAATCCATAATAAGTGGATAACCTTTCAACTAAAATTCTTTGGTCAGATTATAACCAAGTAGCATCAGGTTGCTAGAGTACTCTAAACTTTTTGCACAAACCTCCTATTGTTTACGAACACTATGGAGTTTATAGACCCACAATAAGCATTTACTCCAGGCTGGATAATGTTCAGCTTGAGAAACAAGGTGCTCCAAATGTCATTTCTGTTAATACATATTAGAAAAACTATTTTCTACTAAATCTGTATTCTGTTATATTTCAAGTTGGCCATAAAGTTTATTTTTATAAGCTGTTATTCCTGTGTTAATTGTGCCATGATTAGCACTTAAGTTATTTAAATCAGTATTTATCTTCTTGTTGTTTTGTATTGTGGACTAATGGTCTGGATGATGAGTACACTAGCAAGAAGGAGAATATGTCTTCATTTACTGAGAAAAAAACTAAAAAAACACTAGTTATGAAGGGAACTGATTTGCTGTAAACAAAATGGATAACTAGCAGGGGTAGTACCTAAGATCTGGACACGTCTGGATGTCCTTGTTCATGTGCACACCATTTTACGCCCTTCAACAATGTGACATAGTATTTTCTCAAAATAGTGTACTTCATGTGGTTCTGAATGACAGGGAAACCTGGTGGTTATCTGGAACAACTGGGAAAATGTTTGGAGATGATTGCCACACTCAGACACTCGGACTATGAATGTTGATGGATAAAGAATCTTGAGCAGAACACAGTGAAGCAGATCTCCTGGAACGGAATATGTCTCAGCAAAGCCCAAGAAGACATGAGACTCCTTGTGTAATAGCATCTCACGTTAAGGGCTGAGTGTGGAGCCTGTTTGTGGGCTGTGGTGGTGACCTCGTTCACCCAGTGGGCCAATCTCTGTTTAGACAGGGAAGCACCAAGTGTCTGTATTAAATAGCGAAATAACTGGTCTGATAGCTGCAGTGTGGTTCAAATCATGCCATAAGGTGCACACAGTATAGAATGCTCTGCAGATTGATCTTAGCAGAAGCGTGCAATAACCATAGTTACGAATCCTGGGTTTGCCCACAAGGTCAAACAGCACCAGCTCTAATTAGCAGTGCATCCAGGGTTAGACACTAGCAAGAAGGAGAATGTGTCTTCATTTACTGAGAAAAGAACTAAAAAAACACTAGTTGTGAAGGTAACTGATTTGCTGTAAACAAAATGGATAACTAGCAGGGGTAGTACGTAAGATCCGGATACATCTGGATGTCCTTGTTCATGTGCACACCATTTTACGCCCTTCAACAATGTGACATAGTACTTTCTCAAAATAGTGTACTTCATGTGGTTCTGAATGACAGGGAAACCTGGTGGTTATCTGGAACAACTGGGAAAATGTTTGGAGATGATTGCCACACTCAGACACTCGGACTATGAATGGTGATGTTGATCTTAAAGAATCTTGAGCAGAACACAGTGAAGCAGATCTCCTGGAACAGAAGGTGTCTCAGCAAAGCCCATAGAGTTAGACAAACATTGTTACGAATCCTGGGTTTGCCCACAAGGTCACACAGCACCAGCTCTAATCAGCAGTGCATCCAGGGTTTAACTGCTGCTATCACATTTTGCACACTACAAATGGTCGTGCTGCTATGCATTACATACATATATGTAATGCACATCACATTCTGTCAACATTGCACATGTTTTGTGTCCTGTCTTGTGTTCTTTTTGTACTTTCCTTTGCACTGTCTTGTCCTTGCACTGTTTGCACTTTATGTAGCTAGAACAAACTTCTGTCCTAGCTCTGTGTTGTTTCGGTTTTTGTAATTACATGTTGTGTGTTGTTTTAAATGTAGCACCAGGGTCCTGGAGAAATGTTGTCTCATTTCACTATGTACTGCGTCATCTACATGTGGTTGGAATGAGAATAAAAGCTTCTTGACTCTTGACTTGAGACACCTTTTCAGATCAGCATCATGTATGGGTGAGCTGTAAAGGTCTACACATATACTTCTGCTGTGGATGGGGCTTGCCATTATGCAAAGCCCATGCAAAAGACTAGCACTTCAAGCCCTGGACAGACTATCTGTTCTTGGAACAGTTCCTACAATGCATATAATTTACTATGAGCTCCATAGTTCAGGATTGTTTTTCCACAGCACTGTTGAATTTTCTAATTTAATCTGTCAGACGGTGGCATCACCTCATCCCATCTTTGATTATTCCCTGTAATAGGGAATTACATCCTGTTTTTTTTTTTTTATTCATAAAAGCATTCTTAAAAATGTCAAAACTTGGATACCCCAACACCTTTCAGAAACATGAAACATTTATGTCCTTAGTAACTGTGCCTATGCTTTAGCTGCAAAGGAAAGATCTATGTACATGATGAAAGTCCATCATTGTCCATCATCCATGTATAACAAGGTATTTGGTTGGGTTGCGGTGGTCAGGTGCGCTCTGAAAGAGTTGGCTCATTGATCCCACTGGAGAGCTAAGAGGAAAGTGTGAGTGGTGTGCAGTCAGAAACTTTTCACATTTCCTCCTCTCACTCAAATTTGATCTTGTAGCTTCACTTCCATAGTAAACACTCAGGCTTAATGGAAAGCCTGGCTCATGGGGAAATCGCTGAGTTAATTGTGTCCTTTCATCACTGTATATCTATATGTCTTCAGGGGTTTTCAGATGGAAGGAGGAGGGGTGAATTGAGCTCACATTACAACCACATACACCAAGCTAGGATAGTGAAGGCAACCCAATATCAACCACCATGGGCAATTCTACACTTCGCATCCAGGGTGAAAGTGTGTGCGTGTATGAATGTGTATATAGTCCCTAAGCAATTTAGCAGCTGGTTGTCAGGATTAGATTGCCATAATCTATGAACAATCACACAAACAAGGTACAGGCCGAAGATGAAAAAAGGCTATACTGTATGTTATCTCAGAGTTTGTTTCATTTTCTTTATATATTGTTTAGCATCGGTTATGTTACTGCTGCCAATCAAAAAATAAATGACAGATCCTCTCTATGAGGCAAATGTCAAAATGTGTGCTAAAATTGTCTTTCAATATTTTCCATCATCTTTCCACATGTCCTACTACTCAGTGTGCAGACACTGAATTTTAATATTGACATATTTCTGTTGGCTGATGTAGTATTTTTATTAATCCGATGAAAAGTGGTTGTGTCATGCTGAAGTCACAAGAGGACACTGTTATTGACAGCCATTTAATGGGGACAAAAAAAAAAAAAAAAATCAAAGAATTTCAAACAATCAAGTGTTCAAATTTTACTTTCATTTTCTGCAAAAAAAGAGCAAGAGCTTCTTTGGTCACTTATAATTTTCTATTGACAGTCAGCATCATATTGAGAAATCCAGAGGAGAAACAGCTTCTTTGGACTCAAAGTTTCAGAATGCAATGCAGCTGTATGACACAGCTGGGCAGATCTTGGGCATGGCTAGTTAATGCCTTGGCTTGGTTACTTAGCAATCTATGAGATGCTGAGTGTGATGCCGCCGATGACAGAATACGAGTGAAACCTGAAGCTTTGGAAGATGATATGTTTGAGCCACTTTGAACCATGACAACCAGGTAGTCTTACAGCATTGTGGGTTATGTAGGCAACCATTTAAAGTGAACCTTGTTGATGAATGTTATTTAAACAAACAAAAAGCTACTGAAGATCATGCTAATTATAAAGATTAATATGCATGTAGATAATGACATTTTAAAATAAAGCATTTATCTCACAACTCCATCCATGCACTTTTTATAAAACTAGTCATTTGGTATGACTCTCCATCATGTGGCATAACTAACTGTGACAATAACTGTATTAATCGGCAAAACAAAAACATTCTGCTGATGAAATATTTATCACTGATATTATATGCTGAAGTGGATGCTAATCATATATTTTTTCAGCCATTTAGAGTTAAAAAAAAAAAAAAGTTGGGCATTGGTGGCTCAGTGGTAGGTTTCACGCCTACCATGTGGAAGGCCCGGGTTCAATTCCTAGCCAATGCCCAAACCCCAGCCACTAGATGCAGTGCCAGTCCCAAAACACGGAAAAAAAATGGGAGGGTTGCGTCAGGAAGGGCATCCGGCGTAAAACCTGTGCCAAGTTGTTGTGCAGACAAGTTGGTCTGCTGTGGTGACCCCGAACAGGGAGCAGCCGAAAGCAACATTCTGAGTTAAAAAAAAAAAGTTGTGTAATAAGGGAGGCAAGTAAGACAAGTAAGGACATAAATCTAAATTCATGACACAGAAATTCATAAATAGTGTACACAGATTTTCTATAGATATTACTTTGCTTGTAATACTTTGCCTGCATTTTAAGCATATTAGGCAACTGTACTATGAGGTGGGTATATTATGGTTGCACCACATGATCTTACCAAGACCATTGCCAATGAATGTTAATTTAAAAAAAAGTGTCATTCCTGTATCATTGCATGTTTTTTTAATAAAAGAAATGTTGAAAAAAAATCCATCAAAATCCTTATACATTAATGACTAAATAATATTCAAGTCCAAGTTAGCATTAATCAAAGCCCTTCTTGGTTTTTCTGTTGTAAAGGTTTGGATTAAATCCATTTCAGTGACCAGTCAAGCAGGCTAATAAACTGCAAGAGCTCAATCATAAATCTAACTTTAAGAATGGAGGACCATTGCTGAAACAAAATTAACCTGGATGTGTGTATATTGTGTCCGAGGATGAACTGGGGCAAATCTGATCTGGGTCGAATGCATTCAGCCACTTAGTTGTCTTTCTGCATGGGTTGTGCTGTCTATGCAAACCTTTTGTTCCGGCCTGACAGGCTCCCAATGTAATTGACTTCACTCACACCTCTCCTGTACTGTACAGCGTGCACACACAGAAATATTCCACACATGACATCAGAGAAATACACAAATAAGTGACTCCCATGCAATGGATACAATGCACACCAGCATATACACATATATGAACCTACACAAAGCACATGCACGTTACACATTTCGATGCCCCATAAAGCACGTAATTAATAAGCAGCAATACACAAAAAATTCACACAGATTGTCATGCCACATTAACTCGTTCCGTAGTAAAGGTGCTTTAAAATGCTTCAAGGACATTTCCATTTCCTAGTCTTTCAAGCTGAATTATTACAGCTAATCACCAAGTCTGTTTTGAGTACACACTACTCATAGCTGTAGGTTTGTGCAGTTATTTGCAGCAAAGCAATTCTTCAATTTATCCAGGAGGAAACACTAATGGGTCTGGTATCCATGATAATTATGTTTGTTAATTTAAGTGTAATTCAAACCCAGGGGTTAAATTTTCTAAAAAATGAGCAGAACACTCAAAACTCATTTTTACTAGATATTGGTGAGCAGCTGTTCAGTCCATAAATGATATATGAAGATTGCTTTAGTCTAAGCCAGTCCTACATTAAACCTTAAACTGGAGACACTTTCAGAGAAAAGAATTTGTGACTGTGTGTGACCACTTATGTGACGTGAATAAGACTGATTATCTTGTTACAATGGCAACTGCCAAAGGGTGGGATATCTCAGGAAGTAAGTGAGCAGACAGTCCTCAATATTTGTGTGTGTGTGTGTTAGAAGCAGGTAAAGTGGGAAATCAAATGAATGAGTGGCTAATTCCGATGGCTAGATGACTAGGTCAGATCATCTCCAAAACAGCAGGTCTTGTGGGAGGTTCCCAGTATGCAGAGGTTAGTACCAAGCAAAAAGTCGTTCAAGGAAGGACAACCTGTGAACCAGCGACAGGGTCATAGGCACAGAAGACTCAGTGATGTTCACAGGGAGCAAAAGCTAGCCCTTCTAGTCCGATCCCACAAAAGAACTTGGATTAACCTACAAAAAACAGCTTTGATAAGACTTGGACACTTCTGCTGTTAGAGATTAACAGTTATGGCTTTTAATTCACATTGTATAGTTATTTTATTTAAATGTGTAATGACAATTCAACAATAAATCCATAAACTTTCATTAGAAAATAAAGCTAAATAGAAACGAGCAGAGAAGAAACTGGTGCTAATGGAGCGTGGCATCTGCCTTGTTTTACTGCTGATAGGAAATAATCATAGCATCGAAAAGCTCGCAATGATTTTTTAAGTACATTTGAACAACCCATCTGTTGAAGCCTGCATTCAGTTCAGTGCTTCATGTCTCTTGCATGCAAATGTACTTATTAGTCAACTCAAAAAATAACGAGCAGATAAAGTGCCACATCTGAGGCTCTGCCTCTTATTTACAAATTACATATCGACAATAAACTTTTTATTAAACTCCATTGCCTGTATTTCAGTACAAGATTCTTGCATGTGCAGCTGTTTTCCACATTGTTTAAATAGTAGGCTTAAATTCTTGCCTGTCTTTTTTATATGAACACAACAATCAAAAACAGCATCAGATTAATGCTGGGCTACTTAAAATACAATAGCTAAAGTACTGAACACTATAAAATGGGGTGTTGGGTTTTTTTCTTTTTTAAATGGTGCACTTTTGACTTTGTTAATGTCATGAGCCATTAAAAATGCAATGCCTGCACATATAGAAGCGTTCACAGGATGTGGCACTTGTATGTATGGCTGTAAAAGACATGAGAAAGAGAGAAAGAAAGAGAGAAAGAAAGAAAGAAAGAGAGAAAGAGAAAGAGAGAGAGAGAGAGAGAGAGAGAGAGAGAGAGAGAGAGAGAGAGAGAGAGAGAGAGAGAGAGAGAGAGAGAGAGAGAGAGAGATTCATGGAAAGCCAGAATTAACCACACAGTAATGATGCCCTGTTAATCTTCTGTTTGGCTCGTCCCTCTCTCCCTCTCTCACACACACACACACACACACACACACACACACTTCACACCCTGTTGCTTATGGCAGGTTCACGCAGCTCTGCCACACTGATACTACAGTACTTCCCCTGCACTATTTTTCATCGAGTCATATTATAAGTTAGGGCATTACATTCTTTCTCTTTTTTAATTTATTTTTTTAACTTGTGGGCGGGATCAAAAGCAATAAAGCTTGCAGGACAGAGAAAGGCCACATTAATTAACATGGAAATGTATATGATGCTTGCACAGTGCTGCTTTCATGAATTTGCATTTATTTTAACAAATGTAACAAGATTTATCAGTAAACATAAAGAGTAGGTACAAACAATTTTATTAGTCAAACTTTGTGTGGGTGTCGGAATGAATGGAATAACAATTTAAAAAAAAATAGAATCTCTAATCTATTACTCACGATCAGCCATTACTACTCAAAACAGATGCCTAAGAACTTAATACTCAGCTTCTTCCTGCTAAAGGCTGTGTTACATCATGCATCAGGTAGATTTGCTTCGTTTGTGAGGTTATAATTCCTGGAGACGCCATGGACAGGTCATATGAAGGTGAATATTCCCATGCAGCACAATAATGGGGTAAAATGAGTTTAAACCCTTGCACTACATTCACACTAACAAACTGACAGTCGTATGCCCATTTTCTACCAAATGTGTGACAGTTCTGGCGACAGAGCAAGCGACATCTGATTTGAGATTAGTTATGACAAATTCAAATGACGTGAATACAGAGACTTTTTCTAGACGGGTTCTTCAACAGATCCTAATGTCCATTGCCTACTCTTGTAAATGTTTTCGTTTTGCTATTAATTTCACTACATTGCAGTGAATTACAAAGAGCTGAATTTTAAATGCTTTCAGGGTTTAATAGATGGTTCAGCTACACAGGCCAATTTCCTCCCCCATGACTTGGTTAAGCTTGATGTCGAGGCTGAACGAGGGGGAAGGATGATGGAGCCTGGCACAGCACTCTAATGCAGAGATTAGCCAGGTCCATAGTGTGGAATTAGCTTCAAACACATGACAGACTAGGCCGTGCACACAAAGCAACTAAACATGTTAAGAAGCTGAAGAGAATCCATAGTAAATGCTCTACTTTCCTCCATTCCCGTCAGCATTTCACTGATCCTGATTTTTTTTCAATGATTATTCCATAAATATCTTCACAGTCAATGTGTCTCTCATATTCTCTCCAAGGTCCTAAAGCCTCTAAAACTCAGGATCAGCTTGATGCCTGATGCTCCCGATGACTTAAAAAATTACTTCTAAACACTTTCTTTCTGATGATATCCTTTCTATTCAAAGTCTTGTGTTTTACATACAACATAGAATATATAAACCTTAATATTTTATAGTTATGTTACGTCATTTCAGGGTATTTTATTTTTAAATAGCAGAATCAAAAATATAATACAGAAATCATTACTGTTCCTTTTATACAAACTGCCTTGGCACCCTTGGAATTTGGTTCATTTGGCTCGGCACATAACATTAATTCACGTGACGTCCGAACATTTGTGACCACGCCACGCTCGATGACTTGCAGCCATACAGGCGTTTACACAATCAGCTGTGTGCATGCATACACTGACAGCAACCACAACTTCTGAATCAATTATGCGATAAGGCATTGCTAGAAAACACAGTCTATTGTGGACCATTCAACAGACAAACAAGTCTACATTAAAGACAGAAGCTCTACTGTGCTGACCACATAATTTCTGCACTTCAGTGCGCACTGAGTGGGATCCACTCCATTCTCCCATGGATAGTTTCGATGTGTAAACTATGGAGCTATTCAACTGTGGTTCTGAAGCTCTTTTCTCTTACCGTCTCAGGGCACCCCACTGTGAAAAAGTTTAGAAAGAACAACAAGAATACAAGAGGCTAAGATTTCTCCAAAAGGCCCAGACTAAGTCCCAAGAAACAGCATCCTAATTCATTGTAGCTAGACCGGAGCACTTAGGAAGAAAAACATGATACAGCTGAAACTGATCCAAAAATTACAGATTATTATACCATTTCCTTCAGCCTATTCAAGGCTGCCGGTTCACCCATTTGTGAGTTGTCAATAAAATGATTTTATTTAGATCCATTCAGAATACTTTGTGCAATGCAAATTACACAGTAATTTCAGTTCTATCATTTTTACAACATAAAATGACTAAAAGCAGAAGTCGCTTCTAATTTGGATAATCAAATGGATGCTTCCTCCTGTCTGAACTGACCAGTAAAATTCGTCTGCCAGTTACAGTGGCGAACCTTATCAGGTAAAAATCTATGTGGCTTTAGCAGTGTTTGATATATTTAACTGCTTAAATATAGACAGGAATACTACAAAGTGGATGTTGCTAAATTACAGGCAAACTAAAAAAACTGCCATTGATCTTCCACTTGAAGCCACTCTTAAGGATGCAATGATTAATTTATAATGTTGATTATAAAAGACTTTTATATTAAACTAGTGATCTGCTTAACCAGTAACAAACTGTACTGTAGACCTTTATTTTTTAGGTAGAAGTTAACATCACAGTGAAGCCAGCGATGCAGCAGCCCTGATACTACTGCACCACACAGCACTGCGTGCAAAGCTATTTTCTGGTCCTGCCTTGTTTACTGTCGAGCCAGTTTTAAAACTCATAAAAAAACAGATCACAGAATTTCATGTTTAGATAACAAGCAGCCAACATGTCAACATGATGTCGATAGAAACATAAATGAGATGTGAACACACTCTCACTTTTACATTTCGAACTAAACAAAAAGATTAAAAACAGAATATTTATCCCAAAGAAAAATGCAAATCCCGAGAGAAACTGCAGAAAGAGTCAAATTTGAGACACAGCATGAATATTACGAGACACTGCTAGCATAAATTATTGTACTTATCTAAAATGATTCCACAGCAGCACTTACCTGTAGTTCACACCAGGCCACTTCCACCCACGTCTCTGTGTCCAGGCCTTTATAAACCGTCTTAAAAGCTCCTCGGCCAAGCTCGATGTCGAACTTAAGGAAGCGGCCACCAGGTGATGTGGCCACAGCTTTCATTTCAGCCTCCTCCTCCTGCTCAGACTCACGCTCCTTTCCCTTTAGTCTGGGCACTGACGGGGCTCCCTTTTCTAGGTCTAGGCCACCACCATGGGTGCCATCAGTGGGGACATGCTGAGTTCCGGCACTGAAGACAGAGTCTGAGTCATGGAGCTCAGGGTGAGAGATGCTATGAAGGCCCTCCTCCTCCTCCAAGACCTCATCCTTCTCACAGAGTTCCACGCTCTTCCGAAAGAAGCGCTTGTTCTCGCGCTTCGGAAGAGATGTTTGCTCCAGTGCCTCGTTGGCTTCTCCTTCTGCCCTCCCAACTCCTGCTGCTTTTGCTCCTGAGGCTTCCTCATTTCCAGCCCCTCTCTCCAAAGTCCTGCTTTCCCTTTGGCTGGCTAACTGGTTCCTTGTCCACTCGTTCTCTTCCCCTCTCTCTCCATCAGGTTTCTCTCCGGATGAGTCCTCCGTGCCGGTGGGCTCTCCTGGGTCAGTCGCCATGATAAAAAAAACTCCTTCCCTCCTGGCTTTTTTTTGTTTGGTCTGGTTCACAGACACATAGAAAATACTTGCTGGTGTGTTCTAATTAGGTCACTTTTTAGTCAGCATGACTCTTCTATCCATCGCCTACTTGCTGATCTTTACTTTACAGTCATGCAATACAGATTCAGCAGCTGAAAATCCTAAATAAATGTTGCTCGCTGGAAGCCGTTCTCTTACAGTGTTCTCTCAACAGCTTCAGGTAAAACCTAAAAAAAGAGAAAAAAAAAACAAGTAGATGTCATTTGCATATATGGGACTGATATATGCCAGGACTGATTACTGTGAAGGTGAAAAAAGACAAAACAAGCACAGATGCTTACATGTTCCTATAGAAAATGTCAGCAAATAGTCAGCTAAACCAGTCCTAGGCAAAAAACTGTGGCTTAGCTCAGCTGAACATAACCAAATATAGTCAGCTGATTAGAAACTGAAAGCCTACCGCTTGACACGAGTGGTGTGTTGTCACCCTGAAATTGTTATTTTCCAATAACAGCACATCCTGAAATGTATCATTTGTATAACACTGTTCCTTTCCAGCGATTCCATTTTTTTTTTATTAATTAAAGAACAGCACATCATACTTTTTATATTATATTTAATGTCGTAAAAGATCATTCAAAAAAGTACATTCAAGTTAAGCAAATTAAGTATTTTCTTCACCAGCCTTTTTTGTTTCATCGCTCTCTTGAAGTTAAAAAGACAAAAAAACCAACAACAAAAAAAGGCTGCTTGAAGTGTTACTGAGACACTGCAAAGCCTTCGGTCCTGAAGACTTTCCCCATTCTGAAAACTTAAAAAGTTACACTTTTTTGCTCTGACTGTTACAAAGTGCTGACAGTGGAGTTGCTAGAAAAGTACACCATATCAGTGGCTATACTCATTTTTATTCTGTTTATCTGGAATGTCTGGAATACAGGCCTCAGAGAAAGCTGTTACTGTAGAAATGATAATATATCAGAGCAGGTGCATTAATATAAACCTTGCAGATGGCACTATCATCACAAGCTGTGCTTTTATCCATGTATTTTTATGTGAATTGGATGGAAACATAGCTACAGTTGCTGGTATAGAAAATTAATCAACACCTTCAATCTGAATCAAGATTTTCACAACAACAAAAACAACAACTGCACCTTTAACAAATGTGTCTGAGTATAACAGGCAGTACCACTTCATCCACACACCACAAGCAGCTGATCATTAATGACTCAGCAGATCTGTACATGAGCCCCATCTTAGCACTTTACATAACGCACAAAGCTTTCAGATTACAAATTGCTGAAAGAACACAGAGATTCTATGTCTGTCCCATTTGCACAAAAATGTTAGTCAGGCTCATTAACACTTACTTGTGTGAGTGAAGAGGTTGGGCCTCGCTGCTCTTACAGCACCTGCAGTAGACAGCCTTCCACTTCCCTTCGCAGTGCCTTCACTTCCTAATGGCTCACAATCCCTACTAACAGTCTGACACCACTGACGATTTAATTTTGTGAAAAAAGACACTATTGTAGATCAAAAAATGAAAAAAAAAGAAAAAAAGTTAATCTACACGTACAACTGTATAGAGAGACTTTGGGTATGCCAAGGCTCCTATATGGCTGAGTGCTCAATAAGGGCAATCACATCATGTGAGAAACTTTTAAAATAGCTTAAGAAATTCCAGGTAGCATTTGGACCACAAGGCAGGTTACGGACATTACTTGACCCAAAGTCAGAGAAGGGCATAATGATGATTCATAAAAAAACAGATGCTGCAGTTAAAGCCCTTAAGATGTTAATAATTCATAAGCTGAGGGAATGCCAAATTGACCCGAAGTAAAAGCGGTGGATCATTGTCAGGGGAACATAAAGTAAATAAGTATATTAAAGGTGGTCAGCAGTATTTCAGTCCTACTTAGACATCATGGCATCCTTAAATGACATCAGATGTTTCCTGATACACATTTACATCAAGTAAATTTTCATTGCTTCTCAGGGTTTAATTCACATTGAGTATGGCCTAGGTTGACTGGGTGCTGTCTAGCATCCGTCTCTCTTGCAATGACCTAAAATGCTCTACATCATTATCCACGCTGCTCTTCACGTTCATTACAGATTGCTGCATCATATTTGCATGATTATTTCCACTGAATCATTGTTTTTAAAAACACACAAAAACCTGAACCAGCAATAATTTGGTCATAAAAAGCAGCATAAATCCAATCGAGGTTTTACTGTCTGCCTCTGACAGTCTATTCTGTGTCTCTGTTTACCCCCATGTGTGTGTCTGTCGCTCTCCCCTCTGGTGAAATCTCTCCACTGTCGCTGTCCATCTGTCTGAGGCAGTCGTGCCTCTGTCCTCCACACTGACAGCACATATCAGGCTGACCCGTGTGCAACCTCAGATGACTGCTCAACAAAAGGGGCTAATCATAGTAACAGACACCTGTAACATTTACACTGTTTTGAACTAGAACATAAACTGTACACTAAATTGCATACAATATCACTCAGGACTGGATTAGTGAGAGTGATTTATGGGGCAGAACAATAAAACATACATGTTTATCAATCATCTATTCCATTATCATCTAACCATCCAATCTAATTTTATCAGTAAATTTCATACTTTCATGAGCACCAGGATTGTGGGAGTGTGGGATTTGTTAACATGACAAAAGCCATCCCAGCCTATGTCAACAATACCATCAATTTTCAATGAAAGCATGCTCAACGTTCTTGTAAACTTGCTGGATGATGTCATATGGTAATTTGCCTATGAAAGATAATCATTTGCATAATCATTTACAGTGGTTTGTATAAAATAGAACAGGATAGAACAAAATAAATGTCTCCTTACAGAAAGTTTCAGGAGAGCAGCCTTTATATTTATTTTTGTTAGGCTTGCAAATACGTGAATCTCCACCCTAGAAGTCTATGTAAAGGTCTTACGACAGAAACAAAAAAAATGAGTAGATTAATATAACCTGTGGACATGTGTGGCTTCCTCGTTGTCATCTTAAAGCAACCCTACAACTGAACTGTAACCATCAACACATGGGTTGGAATGTGGTAGATCTTTCAGATTTGCTTGCCTTTTTTGTTAGAAGAAAAAAGAAACGTAAGTCAAAGACACTAAGCAGATATAAAAAGTCTGAGCTGAACTCAAGGTAGAACTTTCTGAAAAGATATGTTTAGTGCAAAAACAAGACAAGACATCTCATCACCTAAAGAACTCCAGTCCCACAGTGAAGCATGGTGGTGGCAGCATCATGGTACGGGGCTACTTCTCTGGAACAGACTCTTTGCCAAGAAGACTCTCTATTACAAGTAATTATTAAAATAAATAATAATTAAAAGTGTTTTAACAAACTACTTATTTAGTGCTCACTATTAGTGTGCAACCAGGTTATTGTATGTTTTGTTTATTTCTCCCCTCACCCCCAAATTATCTGACATGATTTACCTTGGTTTCATTCTTACATAACAAAAACCTGCAATTTTATAGAGCATATACATCTTTATAGGCTAAACTTGCAAGTGGAATCAGTTTAAACATACCTGAAGTATTTGCCTTGTTTATATTTTATTAGACAGATGACTGAGTCAGCATTAACAGAGATTCTAAGTGTAAAAGAGGTTGTGACTTTGCCATTTTGAGATATTGTGGCATATATGGCAGTCTGTCACGTTGACTTAATATTTCGGTGACAAAAAAGGTTATTGATTAAAAATCTTTCCACACAGCATGTGGTTTTCTACTCTGCCTTTCCCTCTCATTCAAAAGGTGAAAAAAAAATATCGTGAACTTTTGTTGCTCAGAGCAATTCAACAAAGAAAATATAAAGAGTCACAAGTCCCTCTTACTCTACCACAGGACCATTAACCATCTGCAATCTATCATGTGACCTCAACCATGCACCTCATACATGCTGCAAGTCTACAGATAGGAAAGAAGAGAAATAATCTCAGAACATTAATATGTAAAATGGACCAAATGCCTACTTGCAGTGAAAAGGAACAAACTAATTTGTCTAGCTCAATTAAACAAACATTTCATGTACTATGTGTTCAATTTTATATTACCAGGCAAACTACTAAATAAAAGAAACGGATGAATTATTTAGAGAATAATGCAGACATAGAGAACCAGTTCTGACCATGAGTGGTTTCTAAGATGCCACTGGCAGAAATGGTGCTTGTGTCCAGTGGCAAGACTTGAGATGTTCTTGACCATTCATGTGTGTCAGGAATTGGATAGATGGACGCAAGTGCAAGTTTATTGCTTGAGTTAACACGTTATAGTGAACAGACCAATCTACTAGACCATACACAAAACCGAGTAGTGAAGGTTAAAATCTGTAAAGCGGGCTGTGTTCAAACACCAGCATCAGTAAGACGGCGTGTCCAGGTTGTTTACAGTGAGCAGTGTGTATGCAAACAGGTGAGTGTTTTAAGTTGTCAGGTGACTGAGTGGGAGGAGCTTGACAGGAGGTCTTATACTAATCAGTGGTTGTTTTGCACAGGATATTGGATTAACAGAGGAGGAATGTGGCAGTAATTCTATCATTTTAAAAACATATGTTTGAATATTAAATTTAGGCAAAAGACACATCCCTGTACATAACTGTATTAATCAGTTTGACTAAATTCCACAGCTCAAGTAAATAAAAAATAAGGAAGAGACGAACATTCCTTCTACTAAATTCTGAACAACAAACAAACAAACAAAACAGAAGTACTGACGTTTGGTACCAAGTGAGCAAGAAGGAAGAATATTTTTTTGGAATTATTTATCCACAGATTTTAAAATGTTAACAATTCAGAATAATTCTTTCAGCCCCAATATTTTAATATTACAGTCAAATACCACCATGTCAGGCTGAGAGGATGTTTAATGATGATTCAACTAATCTAGTCAGTTTATGCTGTATGCTGCGGTTCCTTTATCAGACTGACCGCAATGCAAAAGTATCAATTACACTACTATTTGTGCGCTACTGTGCAAAAGCAGATAGCAGTCATCAGTAGCACAGTTATCTCTTTCTCAAGCACTCTTCTTGCTGATGTGGGCCTTCATGTTCCTTAATGACATGTGGCAAGTCAGGTTCTACGAATAGTCATTAAGCCCTGGTTTATCCAGATATCACCTGTATAGCAGATGGCACCTAGATGCTGGAGTCGGATCATAACCAAAATCGTATATAGTTTACGAAAGTGCTTGAATAACGACAGACAGAAATCGAAACCCACTGCCCAGCGGTTCCCAAAATGAACTTTGCAGACCGTAGTTAAGAACAGTAAATTACAGCTTGGGGAAATTGTCCAAAACCAACAGCACTCAGCTGTTCACATCAGACTTGAGCAAAACATTATTTCTCAAGTATAGCCTAGCTGTTCTTGTGAACCTGGAATGTAATTCTGGCCTGCATAACTCACACTATGTGTCAGAGGGAATTACTTTACTCTGTCATACTGTGTTATATCATTAATATCACTCTGCAGTGAATGCATTGACACTTTGCTTCAATATGGCTGTGTAATTTGTAAACTGTTACCACAGAATTGCACTGACACTGCAGTATGATGCAGATGAGACAACTAACAAAGCACAATTTAACTTATCTGCCCTGTGAGTATTATATCCATAAAATATCACTGCCTCTTATGCCTTATAGTTTCAATTAAATAACGTTCCAGTTAGAACATACAAAGAATGCAATGCTATTATACATTCATCTTCAGTAAATACTTTATCCTGGTCAGTGTTGTGGTGGAACTGGAGCTTATCCCAGATCCGACTCTGAATGGGATTCCAGTCCACTGCTGCGTACTATGCACTCACGTTCACACACGAATTCACACATAGTGGTCAACCACCTTATGGTTTGTTTTTTGGAAGTGGGTGGAAACCGGAGAACTTAGAGGAAGCCCATGTGCACAAGTGGAAAGCATGCACAGAAACTCTATATAGACAGTAACCCGAAGCTCAGGATCAAATTGGAGACTCTCGCACTGTGAGGTGGCAAATCTACGGTGCTACCCACCAATTATATAAATATTTTTTTAATGTAATATTAAAAGCATAGATACAACCCTTAGATTTGGTATATTGTAGCTCAGAAGAAATCGATCGGATTACAACCCTATTAAATATACTTTGTGAGAAAATAAAAGACTAGAAAGCACACAAAGGTGCTTGCATGTAAAAACGAAAGAGACAAAACAGACAACACATGACAGAGGGGGAAGTTCATGTTTAAACAGGAGCTGATTTGTTTACTGTATGTCGTCGTGGCAAGGAGTTCTCATACAAGCCACTAGACAGAATGAGTACAGAACATCGTGCCTCTCGCTGTCAGTCTGATGCACACGTCATTAACCTTGTAAACATATAAAACATTAGAGCTTATTAATACAGCAAATTCCTATATAACTATATAGCTGTTTAAGCATTTTGTCTTCAAGTTATTCGTTGGGGGAAAAAATAACTTAATTTAAGTTGCAGGCACTCTTGTAAAAAATGCATGAATTTTTTAATTATATGCTTTAAGAAAAATCAGATGATAATCAAAATCATAACCAATTATCAAGTTTCATACAGTTAAGCTTGTTCCAGTAATATAAAAGCAAACAAACAACAAAAAACACTAAGATGTTAGTGCATACACATGACTTGCTTAAAGAACAGGATCAATATGACATTCATATCTCTACCTAACCCATCTGCATTAATAAAGCGCAGTGAAATGGATGGGTGTGTCTGAAATGTGTCACACATATGAGCCAAAACTGTACGGCATGATTGACACTTTTCCCAACTCGTTTTTAAAAAGAGACGAAACTCTCACAGGTGTCTGTGGAGCAGCAGTTCATCAAGTGAGGCTTTCCTCAGCTCGTGATGTTCCCCGGCACAGTAAAGTACTCAGCATGGTTCATATCATCTCTCTCGCAGGCAGCGTTGCCCACTCCCACAGAGCTCTGAAAAACCAAACACAACAGGAGCTGCACATTGATGAGCCCTCCCTGCTTCTGCCCACTTTTATTTTTTATCATCATCGCTCACTTCACGGGTATACACACGTTAATCCATCAGGCCTGAGCAGGCTCTGCTGTTTTACTGAGGCAGACAAAGAGGCAGCCAGGGGACACAGTGTGTATCTGTGTGTGTGTTTCGGGAGGGTGGACGAGAGGCGGGAGAAGGGCGTGAGACATGATGTAGCTTGATGAAAAAGGGGACGAGACGGGATGGTGGGTGGAGGGAGAGAGAGAAAGAGAGGGGGAGAGAGAGAGATCAAGGCAGAGACGAAAAGGGTGACGGGTTTTGGGGGGTGGGGAGTTGGGTAAGGGTGTGAAAAATGTGTGTCTGTGTGTGAATGAAAACAACAGTGTGACATTGGGGTTGGGGGTTGGCAAAGACAAAAAAGAATGAGAGTTGTGGGGGATTTGTCTACAGACAAAATATGCTGTGGGGGTGTGAACATAAATAAAAGCTTTGATTAAGCCCCACCCAAAAAAAAAGAAAAGAAAAATAAAAGCAGCGCAAATTTTGGAAACTAGTAACAAATAGAAAGCAAAGCGAAGAAGGTTAGAGTGAATATTAGATAAAGATTAGATGCTTTATTATTATTATTATTATTATTATTATTATTAGCCTTAAAAAAGAAAAAAAAAATCAGTTTCTAATTAAAAAGGTATGATTACAAAATAGACAACAATTTACAACTGGCTAATAGGCCACAGGAATCACATCCCACATGTGTTGAGATCTAAAAAAGTAAAAAGTATAAAAACAGTCCATTTGTAAAAGGTACAGGAAGTCTTGCTTTAACACCAGAGAGTCTTATGCCCTCACACATGATCATGTAAAGCAGCTTTGCTACTAATCTCACACAATTCATCACAATTGCAAGAATTTACCGCTTCCGGATTTTATAAAATGATTTTCTAACCTGATGTTCTGTTATAAAGCACTTAATTAAAGTAGGTGATGGACATCCACAGAGAATCTTGCACACAGCCTCAGGGCTGGAGAAATCAGTAGGCCAGGCTTAGGGGGGTTCATGAAGCATAGCCAGGGTGTGTCACTTTATCATTTATTTTATTACACATTCAGGCCTACTGTGTTCTGTAGGTGGAAAGTTTGTTAACAGACATCTCTAATTAAATAATGTTCATGAAACAGACCAAATACTGAGGGGCTCTGTGGAATTTATTTTACAGATAAAAATGACCATGGCTTCAAAAAGTTGGAGAAGCTCAAGACATATAACAATTGTTTCAAGGGTATTTGAACCCCCAACAGCACACACCCCCTTTGTCTGTCAGTGCTACATAAAAAAACCCCCAAAAAACCTTTTATCAGATGTTTTATCCAACTGTCTAAACTGTCAACTGTCTTGGGCTGTCATTTTGATCATGAACAAACACTTAGTTTTGATCACAAGCTAAAGATCTAGTTATAGAAATAAGATATAATTTGATTATAGTTAAAATTATACTGGGGGGGTATGGTGGCTTAGTGGTTAGCACATTTTGCCTCACACCTCCAGGGTTGGGGGTTTGATTCCCACCTCCGCCGTGTGTGTGGAGTTTGCATGTTCTCCCCGTGCCTTAGGGGTTTCCTCCCCCAGTCCAAAGACATGCATTGTAGGTTGATTGGCATCTCTAAATTGTCCATAGTGTGTGATTGCATGAGTGTGTGTGTGTGTGTGCCCTGCGATGGGTTGGCACTCCGTCCAGGGTGCATCCAGCCTTAATGCCCAATGACGCCTGAGATAGGCACAGGCTCCCCGTGACCCGAGAATAGATCGGATAAGCGGTAGACAATGAATGGATGAATAAAATTATGCTATGATTTCTTTGCAGATTTGTCACTATGGCATAATCACTGATGATCTAATAAGAAAAGCAAATGTTTAATTTCTGCTTTTAGCTCCATTTTAGGAACAAATTTTTTATTTTTTTGCTTGAGAAAAAATGTCAGCTCACTTTCTTTTGTTAATTCTTAATCATCATAGTTATCATTGGTTCTGGATAACTGTTTGCTCGACTCAGAGGAGTCTGATGAGATGGAATTACAGAGCAAAGTAAACTGAAGTTTGATATCATGCGATGTTTATGCATATACAGCAGACTGAATCAAGCCATAAAACATTAACATGTGCATGGTACAGTTCAGGCAGCATGTTGCTACTCGATCTGGATGCAGCGCATGCAGATGGGATAGCAACAGTAAATGTAGAGACGCCTCAGTGCTGTAGCTACAACCCCCTGCTGCACTACAGACATCGGCTGAGGCTCGATCTTAGTTGTTTGTTAAATTATAAAGAAGCTGAGCGAAATAAAGTTTAACACAATATAACTCTGTGGCTTACTGCACTGAGTAACAACAAATAAAGAGAAAATAAATGACACTATCCAGACTAATAGATAATAACTAATAGATAATATATTACATGCATTGAACATGTTAACCTTAATGTTATCTATAATATAAAGGTACTCCAAAACTATGATACAATTTGCATTTAGAAGTCATTTGCATTCAAAATTTACAGTTTCCTTCTTCCACAAGTAAAGATCATCAATTTTGATGACATTATTCCACATTTCAGCTTCTCATGACACTTGAAGTCCAGTCAAATGCTCTTTAGAATCTGAAGTATCCTGCACCTAAGATTATAAACATCACCTTCCCGAAGTTGCTGTTGTTGAATGAGAGAAGCAAGTATGGGTCCTAACTGTTTTTGGCACAATCTTTGTTTTATTTTATTCACTGTTCCATCAGTAAGCATTAAGAAGGCAATAATGGCTTAAATTCATTCACTTTGAAGACAGCTCACAAATTCCTGAAAATAGTGGAGAAAAATCTGAAGAGAAGAAGAAGAGATAACATTTTATTGTGTTAGGCTATAGAGAGGCACGGTGGCTAGCACGTTTGCCTCACACCTCCAGGGTTGGGGGTTCGATTCACGCCTCCGCCGTGTGTGTGTGTGTGTGGAGTTTGCATGTTCTCCCCGTGCCTCAGGGGTTTCCTCCAGGTACTCCGGTTTCCTTCCCCGGTCGAAAGACATGCACTGTAAGTTGATTGGCATCTCTAAATTGTCCGTATTGTGTGAGTGAATGAAAGTGTGTGTGTGCCCTGCGATGGGTTGGCACTCCATTCAGGGTGTAACCTGCCTTGATGCCCAATGACGCCTGAGATAGATTGCCCAAGAATAGATCGGATAAGCGGTAGACAATGAATGAATGAATGAATGAATGAATGAATGAATGAATGTTAGGCTATAGTGTGTAATTTTGTAAAAAAAAAAAATTTGTTTGGTGGTGTGCTGCGGGACTTTTTAAAGTAAAAAGTGTGCCATGTCTTATAAAAGGTTGAAAAACACTGGTCTATACAAACAAATTGCTGTTTACTGGACACTAAAATAAACAGCACCAGAGATGGCTGGAATTGAGTAATGTTATGCATCAATAGCAAATTTAATTCAACTGTTTTTGCATCTGTTAAGAGTGCTGAAGTACCGTGTTGATTGCTAGTGGTGATGTTTTACAACACGAGTACATAGTCATGCCGTTGCGAATTCATCAGTGTCCCAATGTGTAGTGAGTCCTTACCAATGCCCCATCTAGTCTGCATTATACACTGATTAACGATCTAGAGAGCTGGGAAACTGATTGAGACGCCCCCAATGACTAAGGTAAGGCTCAACAAAATCCAAACTAGCATTCCTGACCGGAAATCATTTTTCCAAACTGTTTTTTTTCCCCTACCACATAACACATTTGTCCTGGAGTCACGGCTTATACCACAATATTTGTTATATTGTTCTACATAGTTTATCTATATAGGTAATAGATTAAAAAAAACCGATTACTGCACCTTTAAGCATGCGCAGTTCAGCGACACGCTCAACAAGGGACTTTGGTTTTTTTTTTTAGTGTTTGTTATATTGTTTAAAAGCCAGGATTTTGCAGGAAGCCATGTTCCGAGCAGAATGTTTGTTGCAAGACTGAGTACATGTAAAGTTCACAGCGTCGCTATAACGTTACAGGATGTTTTTACGCCAGTGAACATAAACACCTGAGTCTGGAGATGCAGCAGTGATAATTGGCAATATGGATGGTGCCTACCTGTTACTACACCAACCTTATAGACACGTTTATTTTGCGACAATTTCATGAACAACATGATAACTGCTGTGTTCTGGCAAGTCCATTAGACATGGAAGAACGGCTGAACGTACATGTTTGTAATGCACCTTGTCAGTATTAGCAGTTAGCCCGTTCACATTAGCCTGATGAAGATTGCTGTGCTATGGTTGGCACTGCTGTGTGAACGTCCTGTGAAATGTATTCTCAGCTAACACAGTCTCTAGTTCATGTTTATTTATTTATTGCAAAAAATTACAGGAGATTATAGGCTACTCACCGGTATGAGGCATCTTCCGTCGTTTCGCCGTTTTGTGTTTATATTCAACCGGCTGGGAACAAAAGCGAGCTGTTTACTGTTTATTCCTTAACATTGAACAAGCCCATGAATTCGGGAATATTCCACCACATGTTCAAAAGAAACAAGGATTAAATAAATTTTCCCCCAGAATAATTTGCTTATTCCTCGGCTATAAAACGTCTACGTCCCCCGTTTGCGCGCCGTGGTTAAATCCCCGGTGTGTGTGCGCGCACACACCGATTCTCACACGAACACTCCTCACGTTTCTGCTTTTTCATGCAGAGCTCTAAAAAGCCAACATGTGCATAGTTCCATATTTTTCTTTTTTTTATTTTACATAGTTCACAAAGCGGCGGTGGTGTCACAGACCGAGTCTGTCCTCATATCTCGGTGTGTTTAGCCGGTACACGGCATGGGGAGGGCTGAATGTGCGCGCTCCCGCGTCTCTACCCGCCTGCTCGGGAACGCGCACGCGAGTAAATAAGGGGCATCGTAGATGTTTTTATTTATTTATTTATTTTTTATCTGTAGAAAGGAATGTATAAGTACTGACTCACTTATCACTGTGTGACGTCACCTGTAGCTTGCGCAGGTAAGCTGTAAGACAAAACAGGGCGTGCTGTTATAGGAAAACAATCAATAGTGATGTTGCCCGATGCGAAGTGCAACTTAGTGACCACCCTGGAGTTCAATTAGTGTCCAGTAACAGCATGGACAAATGTTTTTATGTCTCTTTTAACACAGCAAGTTACGTAAGATTATATATGTTGGAACTACACGTCATACTTTTCCCATTTAGAATTACTTTTTAATGCTGTGTAACGTCGGTGATGCAAGTATAGTTCACGCTGTTATAAATGCTGTTATATTTCCGAGCGTTATGCGTAGTTCCATATTTTTCTTTCCACATAACCTATTTTACAACGGGGTTGCAGCAGGGCTGTCACGTCTGTTTCTCTGCATGTCTCGCTTTTTAGTCGGTAGACTGAATGGGGAGGGCTTAAGGTGCGCGCTCCTGCGCTCTACCCGCCTGCTCGGGAACGCGCACTGGACCCCAGCTAGCGAGTGGGTAGGCTGTGTCGTTTATGGAAACAGCAGCAGGATAACTAATTCGTTGAACGGACAGCAAATGCTTAATTACACCAGTGTATGAACTATATGTATCATTATTTCTCTCAAGCTGACGATACAGATTGCTTTTAATCCAAAGTCTCGCAATTCAGACACAGTTAATAATATGCAGCGTTGTTGACCCAAGTCACATGACTTGGACTCGAGTTACTAATTTGCTGACTTTTCACTGTATTTAACATAATTAGAGATGACTTACGACTCGACGTTGACATAAAGAAGACGTGTGTCATGACTCTGACATAAAGAAGACTCGCAACTCAACTTTGACATAATAAAAGAACACGTCACTCGACTGGACACGCGTAAGAATGACGCATTAATACAGTATGCTATCCTAAGCAGAATTCACTTTCTTACAGCAATAACAGGGTTTAGAAAACCTTTAATGTAATCTTAGTATCATCACAAATCATTTCTAAATTTCAGTGTGAACAGATTACGTAAAAATTACACCGATCAGGCATAACATTATGACCATTGAGAGGTGACGTGAATAACATTGATTATCTCCTCATCATGGCACCTGTTAGTGGGTGGGATATATTAGGCAGCAAGTGAAAGTTGATGTGTTAGAAGCAGGAAAAATAGGCAAGTGTAAGGATTTCAGTGAGTTTGACGAGGGCCAAATGTGATGGCTAGACGACTGGATCAGAGCATCTCCAAAACTGCAGCTCTTGTGGGGTGTTCCCAGTCTGCAGTGGTCAGTATCTATCAGAAGTGGTCCAGGGAAGGAACAGTGGTGAACCGGCAACAGGGTCATGGGCGGCCAAGGATCATTGATGCACATGGGGAGTGAAGGCTGGCCTGTGTGGTCCGATCCGACAGACGAGCTACTGTTGCTCAAATTGCTGAAGAAGTTAATGCTGGTTCTGATAGAAAGGTGTCAGAATACACAGTGTATGATGGGTAAGGGCTATTTTGGCAGCAAAAGGGGGGCCAACACAATATTAGGCAGATGGTCATAATGTTATGCCTAGGTCAGTGTATAACAGCAAACCAACACTAATGGGTAAGAAATATTTTATAATTAATTTCTGTCAGAAGCAGCATCCTCAGGTCATGGGGAGCCTGTGCCTATCTCAGGCGTCATTGGGCATCAAGGCAGGATACACCCTGGACGGAGTGCCAACCCATCGCAGGGCACACACACACTACGGACAATTTAGAGATGCTAATCAACCTACAATGCATGTCTTTGGATTGGGGGAGGAAACCCCCGAGGCACGAGGAGAACATGCAAACTCCACACACACGGCAGAGGTGGGAATCGAACCCCCAACCCTGGAGGTGTGAGGCAAACGTGCTAACCACCAAGCCACCATGCCCCCAGAAGCAGGATAACATGAAAATAAAAGAGCACCACTTCTATCTATGAAATCTATTAAATGTTTTATATATTCTCCTGAGACAGCACCTATACGTTTGTGGCTGTGTATTGCTCTGATAATTCCTGCTGTATACTGAAGGACACATTCCAATGATAACCAAGGTTGGAAGGTGACCTTTTGTTTCTTCCATCTAAAAAGAATGAAATATTTTTCAGTTATTTTGTGTATTAAGGAATTGTGTAGTGAGGTCTGACAGCAGCTTAATTGTGAGTTAAAATAACCAATTTATAAACATCTTTTCTAAGGAACACCAAAGATGATCTTAAATGTAGTTTATTTTCACATGGCTGTAGGAGACAGTAGTAAGAGAAATGATTTTGTAGATGCAGGATAAACATGTTTTACTTACATGGCTTCAATTTGCTATAAAAAAAAAAATGAAACAAATACAGGATAATAGAAAGTTACATTTATTTTTGTGAAGTTGAAATCATTACATTTTTAATGGCAAGGTTGACACTTTAAAAATCATATTGGAAGAAAAAAAAAAAAAAAAAAAAAAAAAAAAAAAGATCAACTATGTCTAAATGCCTTCCAGAAACTGGGAGCATCCAGGATGAGACAATGGAGGAGAGCAGAGGCATGGAAATGTCCTGCTGAAACAGCATTAGTGATAGTAGACTGGATGGAGGACTCTTTAGTGCAGAGTGATATTGTCAATATATCTATAAAAGCTGATATCAGACAGTTGTTACTCTGCTTCTTTAATGTAAAGCAATGAATTCATTGGAGATAGTGTTTTTAGTGTACATCTAAGGCTTTTTGATAACACAGATCACGTTATAGATGTTAATTGGCAATGTTTTTTGTGGTTGAAATTGTTTTTCATACATTGGTCTCATACAAGCGTTGTATTTTCAGAAATAGAGGTTTACATTTCAGCAATACATCAACCCAAAGCACACAGCCAAGAAAATACTGGTGTGACTTTGGTCTCTTTGAAATGTGCCAGTCAACAACCATAGAACATCTCTGTAGACACCTGAAAATGAATAAACCCTCCATACAATCTGATCTGCTAGAAAAAAAGAAAAAAAAAAAGAAAAGAAAAGGGAGATACTGGCCAAATTCAGGTGTGTAATGCTTGTAGAGACACACACAGACAATGGTCCACACAGCCAATGGTCCACACAGCCCAACACTCTTACACTTTGCTAGTATAGCTAATAAAGGATGTTATCTGAAGCACCTTCTACCCATCCATCCTCTTCAACCGCTTATTCTACTGGGTCTGGACAGGCTGGCAATCTATCACAATGTACAATCATACAAACACTCATACACCCATCCACACTCAGCCAATTAGGCTACAACGCATGTCTTTGGAATGGGGAGGAAATCCCCGAGGTACCCCTTGTACCAACAGGCAACAAACTCCACACATGGTGGAGGTGGGAACTGAAGCCCCAACCATGGAGGCAAAACATGCTGAAGCATCGCATTTCTTAAAAAAAAAACCAAAAAAAAAAAAAAACCCCAAAACCCTGTGCTACCTTAACACTGCACACACAATAATAAACAGCTTTAAGTTGAACAGTTTATGTAATATCTGATGGGGAGCTCAACTCTCATTACTTATAAACCCAAGCAGTCTGTGATGTGTCCATAAAATATATTCTATTTAACATGTGTTTTTAATGAGGATTCATAAAACAAGCATTGCCATCTCTCTACTCTATATATAAAAATTTGTTGTAATTGGACATTGGTTGACTTTATACACATAATTGATTCTATGTCGCCCCCTAGTGGCCACTGACTCATAACTCCACCACCTATGACGCGTTAACAAGACTTAAACTGTATTTCAGTACAAGGCTTACCGAGTTAATGTAATACCACGTTCATATTTTATTTGAACAACTAAATGTTATTACTTAAAATACATCACACGTATTTTCTTATGTTTACTATAAAATGGGGGCTGAACCTAAAATGTTAATCATAAGTTTCATATGACTTTCACAGCATCATTAAGCCACGCTTCATTTAAATTATGGCCCAAAAAAAAAAAAAAAAAAAAAAAAAAAAAAATCAAAATTTAACACAAAGACAGGCATTCATTATTGCCTAACAATAACACCAGTTACTAAAAATGTTTCTAAATATTACACATTTATCAATGAAGCACAAAGTACCATTAGTCAAAGGAGGCATGGAGTAGTGACATGGTCATTTAAATTCTGTACATACCCAAAGAGTGTTTATGGCTAGTATACAACAGAGATTTTTTCTTATCCATTTCCATAACTAGTATTCCGCATACTTCATGGAAACAAGTGTTTTTTTTTTCCCCTTTCTCGATTTGCCGTCCTGTTGCAGGCTCACTTTTACAAGAAAGATACCGGAATTTTTCCATTAATTAGAAACCTATTAGGTAGTGTTATCCAAGAGTTTAATCAGTGGTCAAGTTCATTGCCTTGTGCATTTCCTGTCCGAGAGTTTAGCTCTGTAGTGGGGCGCGTAAAGGAACGCAGCCATCCATCTCTAAAGACTCCGGCCAGCCCTCATACTTATTACTACTTTTGCTGTTCTTCATTCGCTGAAAGAAAGAGAGAAACACAAAGGGGTTCTGTTACACAGATTCAACATAAATATGTTAAATGAACTTTTTTTTTTTTATTATGATTAATCAGTATTATACTGTATATTTTGGGGAAAAAAGGATGAACTGTCACACTGATAAAGCCATCACTTACATTTTAAAAATATTCTTACTTATAAGTCACTGTGGGCATTTATTAGAGTTTTTGTTTTATACCCCATGTTGCCAAAAGTTTTGGGACACCTCTCCAAATCATTGAATTCAGGTGTTGTGTTTCAGGGTTTGGGCTTTGCCACTTAGTTAAACTGAAAGGAAGGCTTAATGCTTCAGCATACCAAGAAATCTTGGACAATTTCATGCTCCGAGCTTTGTGGGAACAGTTTGGAGATGGCCCCTTCCTGTTCCAACATGACTGCGCAACAGTGCACAAAGCAAGGTTTATAAAAGACACGGATAAGCGAGTTTGGTGTAGAGGAACTTGACTGACCTCAACCCGACAAAACACCTTTGAGATGAATTAAAGCAGAGACTGCGAACCAGGCCTTCTCATCCAACATCACTGCCCGACCTCACAAATGCACTTCTAGTGGAATGGTCAAAAATTCCCATAAACACACTCCTAAACCTTGTGGAAAGCCTTCACAGAAGAGTTGAAGCTGTTATAGCTGCAAAACGTGGACCAACTCCATATTACATTCATGTGCATGTAAAGGTAGACGTCCCAAATCTTTTGGCAATATAGTGTATTTACAGTGGTGTGAACAAGTGTTGCCCCCCTTCCTGATTTCTTATTTTTTTGCATGTTTGTCACACTTTAATGTTTCAGATAATCAAACACATTTAAATATTAGTCAAAGATAACACAAGTAAACACATCATGCAGTTTTTAAATGAAGGTTTTTATTATTAAGGGAAACCAAATTCCAATACTACATGGCCCTGTGTGAAAAAGTGTTTGCCCCCTAAGCCTAATAACTGGTTGGGCCACCCTTAGCAGCAACAACTGCAATCAAGTGTTTTTGATAACTTGCAATGAGTCTGTTACAGCACTGTGGAGGAATTTTGGCCCACTCATTTTTGCAGAATTGTTGTAATTCAGCCACATTGGAGGGTTTTCGAGCATGAACCACCTTTTTAAGGTCATGCCACAGCATCTCAATCGGATTGAGGTCAGGACTTTGACTAGGCCACTCCAAAGTCTTCATTTTGTTTTTCTTCAGCCATTCAGAGGTGGACTTGCTGGTGTGTTTTGGATCATTGTCCTGCTGCAGAACCCAAGTTCGCTTCAGCTTGAGGTCACAAACAGATGGCCGGACATTCTCCTTCAGGATTTTTTGGTAGACAGCAGAATTCATGCTTCCATTTATCACAGCAAGTCTTCCGGGTCCTGAAGCAGCAAAACAGCCCCAGACCATCACACTACCACCACCATGTTTTACTATTGGTATGATGTTCTTTTTCTGAAATGCGGTGTTACTTTTACGCCAGACGTAATGGGACACAGACCTTCCAAAAAGTTCACATCAGTCCACAGAGTATTTTCCCAAAAGTCTTGGGGATCATCAAGATGTTTTCTGGCAAAACTGAGACGAGCCTTTATGTTCTTTTTGCTCAGCAGCGGATTTTGTCTCAGAACTCTGCCACGCAAACCATTTTTGCCCAGTCTCTTTCTTATGGTGGAGCCATGAACACTCACTTTAACTGAGGCAAGTGAGGCCTGCAGTTCTTTGGATGTTGTTGTGGGGTCTTTTGTGACCTCCTGGATGAGTGGTCACTGCGCTCTTGGGGTAATTTTGTTAGAACATTTGTAGATAATGGCTCTCACTGTGGTTCGCAGCAGTCCCAACGCTTTAGAAATGGCTTTATAACCTTTTCCAGACTGATAGATCTCAATTACTTTCTTTCTCATTTGTTTTTGAATTTCTTTGGATCTCGGCATGATGTCTATATTTTGAGGATCTTTTGGTCTACTTCACTTTGTCAGGCAGGTCCTATTTAAGTGAGTTCTTGATTGTGAACAGGTGTGGCAGTAATCAGGCCTGGGTGTGGCTAGAGAAATTGAACTCAGGTGTGATAAACCACAGTTAAGTTATGTTTTAACAGGGGGGCAAACACTTTCACACAGGGCCATGTAGTTTTGGACTTTCTTTTCCTTTAATAATAAAAACCTTCATTTAAAAACTGCATGATGTGTTTACTTGTGTTATCTTTGACTAATATTTAAATGTGTTTGATTATCTGAAACATTAAAGTGTGACAAACATGCAAAAAAATAAGAAAATCAGGAAGGGGACCAACACTTTCACACCACTGTAGTTTTCAGTTGTAAGATTTTAGCTAAGTGTACGTTGGTATATGCTTTTAGTTCCAATACCTGAATAAACATTTTGAAGATTTTTGTTTGTGTTTCATATAATGTTGATATAGTCATGCTCAGATAAGGTAGAGAAAAAAAAACAAAACAAAACAAAAAACACTGTCAGTTAAAGATCCTACTGTGAAACAAGTGCCTGTTATCACTTATACACATTATAGCAATAATAAAATCATTTCCTCACCAGCTCTTTCCTCACCTATTTCTTTTTTATTTCTCTTAAAGTCAAACAAAACAATTCAGCTACTGAAACAGTGACATCTTGAATGCTTTCCTGTGAAAGCTTTATCTCTGACACTGGAGACTTGTTCAACAATGTTAAATAAACGTCTCTCCGTAGAAAATGTCAGCACACTAACAACGGTTAGGGAGCGTCCACCCTACAGGCATCTGTGAAACATGTTACCATACATAGAAACCATATCATAATAGAAGGAGGGTGTTATTATAAACCTTGGAATTTCGTTTGTAGAAGGAAGTAGTGTCAAAGCTGCTGTTACAGGAAACCAAATCAACACCTTATGACCAAACAGATTCAAGCATTATAATGTAGAATTAATGTTCTAAGAAAAGTGAAAAATTACAGAATGTAATTATATTCATGGTATGTTTAAAAAAACAAAACTAAATTAACTGAAAAAAATATTATCTAAAAAACAAAAAACAAAAACACACAACCTTACATATACGTATATTATGTTATATATATATATATATATATATATATATATATATATATATATATATATTTTAATAATGATAAATATTAGACGTGTTTTGGGCTTTGTGTGAATTAAAAAAAAGTAAGTAAGTTATCCCTGTTCAGGGTCGCCACAGCGTACCAACTGGTCCGCACAACAACTTGGCACAGGTTTTACGCCGGATGCCCTTCCTGCCGCAACCCTCCCATTTTTCCGGGCTTGGGACCGGCACTGCATCCAGTGGCTGGGGTTGAGGCATTGGCTGGAATCGAACCCGGGCCTTCCGCATGATAGGCGAGTAACCTACCACTGAGCCACCAATGCCCCTGCTTTGTGTGAATTAAAAATTGAATACAAAATTGATTTCACTCCCTTTCCAAGTTATTTTTTTTATTGGTTGTACTTTAATTTTTTTGACAGTTCTATAAATCACTGGACTTACCTGCTCAAATGGGCTTTTGCTTTCTATTCCTTTGGCTCCCACAAACACCCAGCTGTCCCTGAACGCAAGCTCTTTTATTGCTGTGCTGCCCAGCTCCTCAAACAGCCGCCGAGCCTCATCATTCATCCTGAAAGCCTCAGATTAGTTAGCCATTAACTCCAGGACACCAAAGAAACATTATGTGCTTATTAAAAGCCAGACTGGGATTTGATAGGGATTGGTTTACAAGATTATGGAGCAGCCTCGCATTTCGTTATTGATTTAATCATTACACGAAAGAGAAGTGATTTAAGATGTGTGCAGCCGATACAGTAAACATGACTCTTACTTGGTGGCTGGATCGTCAAAGGATGCCACAAACACCAGGGTTCCTTCGTGGAGCGGTCGCAGAAACTTCAGCAAATTGGACACATCTGTGGAAAACGAGAACGGCCGTTATGTCAGGATTCAGACTCTGAGGAAATCGAACAGGTATGACTTGAAGAAACCAACCTCCTTCCCACATGTCAAATGATTTGATTTCCAAAAGCTCTCCAGTGACCCCTGAGAAATAGAACAAAGTATTAGTATCATCATAATCCTCCACAAGAAAAAAACGAAAAAACAAAAAAAACAAACAAGGGTGAGGGTAGTAAACAATATACATGTATATTTTAATATCATTTCCACCTAAATATATTCCCAATAGCATATCCAATTGGATCTTCTTCTTCTTTCGGCTTTTCCCTTCAGGGGTCGCCACAGCGAATCATCTCTCTTCACCTATCCCTATCTTCTGCATCCTCAACACTTGCACCCACTAGCTTCATATCCTCATTAATTCCATCCATATACCTCCTCTTTGGCCTTCCTCTTTGCCTCCTGCCTGGCAGCTCCATGTCCAAAATTCTCCTACCAATATACTCACTCTCCCTCCTCTGGCAAACAGGAAGGGGCTCAGAGCCGATCCCTGATGCAGTCCCACCTCCACTTTGAACTCCTCTGTCTGACCTACAGCACACCTCACCACTGTCCTGCTCCTCTCATACATGTCCTGCACCACTCTGACATACTTCTCTGCTACTCCTGACTTCCTCATACAGTACCATAGCTCTTCTCTTGGCACCCTGTCATACGCTTTCTCCAAGTCTACAAACACACAGTGCAACTCCCTCTGACCATCCCTATACTTCTCCATCAAAATTCTCAGAGCAAAAATTGCATCTGTTGTGCTCTTTCTGGGCATGAAGCCATACTGCTGCTCACAAATTTCCACTACCTTCCTTAACCTAGCTTCCACTACTCTTTCCCATAGCTTCATTGTATAGCTCATCAACTTTATCCCCCTATAGTTACTGCAACTCTGCACGTCACCCTTATTCTTAAAGATCGGCACTAACACACTTCTCCATTCCTCAGGCATCCTCTCACTCTCTAAAACCCTGTTGAACAAACTAGTTAAAAATTCCACTGCTGCCTCTCCCAGACACTTCCAGACCTCCACCGGGATGTCGTCAGGACCAACTGCCTTTCCACTTTTCATCCTTGCTGCACATCCTTCCCATCCCGATCCCTCTGCCTAAGCTAACCTGTACAAGTCCTTCTGTCCTTCTCTAGTGTACAACTCGTCATATGCCTTCTGCTTGGCCTTAGACACCTCCCTCTTCACTCTGCGCTGTAACTCCTTGTATTCCTGTCTATTCTCTTCAGTCCTGTCCATGTCCCACTTCTTCTTGGCTAACCTCTTCCTCTGGATACTATCCTGAACTTCCTCATTCCACCACCAAGTCTCCTTATCTTCTTTCCTCCTTCCAGATGAAGCACATCCAATTGGATAAATATCATTATTATGCTAAATAGTTATTGCTCTTGAATTCTTGCTTCTGATTGGTCAGAAGGTAGTGATTAGCTTCTATAAACAGCAGCTCTGCTAGTCGCAGGTTTATATTAAAATGTTACAGTTTGTATAACAATGCACACAAGGATTTGTGTGAATAGTGGATGCATCAAATGAACATGTAAAAAAAAAAAAAAAAAATAAAAACCCCACTATACTTGTCGATATGATGAAGTTTTCTGTAAGCAGTTGTTTTTTATATGAAGGACTCTCCAGAGTCAGAGCCAAATCTTTATTCTACCATCACAGGAATTTTGTGTTCCAAGGTCTGGCAACATGAAAACCTACAGTTTTTATCTTCAAGATATCTAATTTCAAAAGAGCACTAACTAAGCTGTCTTGCAGAGGTTCTGCAACATTAAAATGGGACTACAAATAGATATAAAAATAGCACTAAAAATATTATAATAAAACATATTGGGACATGCTGTTGTTAAATGGTGCCAAAATTAACACTAGGAACTACATAGGACTGCATACACCACTTTGTCATTATTTTTCTGTAACAGCATAACCTGTTGCGTTTCATTCCTTCCTTACTGTACATCACATTAATTAAGGTGCCCAGGCAATGCACTTATTGAACCAGAAAAAAAGTGGAATGTGTGAAATTTTCAAGATGGCAGACAACATGACAGCGGTAGACATCTTACAAATGTCTTTTGAATTAGCTTGCAGTGTTTGATTCCTTTAACGTTAATAAGAAATTCACTGCATCTGAATCGACCAGCTTATATTTTCTCTTAGTAAAAAACAATATTACCCTTCTGGATAGTATGTAGAGCATAGTGTAAGTACACATTGTTTAGTAGGTTATTTGAGATGCTGCTTATATTTGCACTATGAGGCTTTTAACAAATTATCCTTTCTACATATGAAACCAAAACAGAAGAACAGCTCATTTACATTATCCAAACAACATGCTCTTTATGCATGGAAATGTGGCTTATCTTGCACTGTTGAGGCAAATGAGAAATACCAGATCATTTGTTCTCTCAAGCAATGAAGCACATGCAGGCTTTAGACTCTCTTCACATAAAATATCACCATGTAGTTCAAACGCATAACATTCTTGATCATTATAATCATACACGTACAGCTGCAGCTTCAGTCTTACCGTTTACCAAGGCGATGTTAAGTCCTCTGCCAACATTGTTCTTCACACTGCTGATAAGACTGAAAGAACAATAGAGAAGGTATTCAGATCGCGATTGCTTAGTAATGGATTGCAGGCATATTTCCAGGCTGAGAAATGTGTTCAAACAAATAGTAAATGATCGTGCACTGAAATATAATAGTTGCATGGATTAAACCGGTTTGGAGCTCGTGGGGTTAAAACTCAGGCACATTTACTTAGCGTAGACATGTACATATACCTTTTGTTCATGTTTGTGTCCTTTGTGGACACATAGATTTAGAGTTGCATAGCAGACAAATGATGCATGAGATGAAAAGTTCTGTCTATCCTGTAAATGTAGTCTGTTTAAAATTACAATCATAATCATAAAGAGCTTTATTGCCAAGTATGTTTGCACATACAAGGAATTTGTTTTAGTGTCAAGCTCCAGTGCACAGAAGCAGCAACAACAACAACAAATAGGATGAGAAATAAAAATACACACATATAAATAGGAAAATAAAGTAATTTGTATGTACAGAATAGAATAGAATGAGTTGAGATGTAGGGATGTGGGGGTGGTAACAAAAATGAGGTTATTGCACTTTTTTTTTATTGCCCAATGTTGGGAACATTCAACTGTTCAAAAGGTAGATTGCTTGGGGGAAGAAACTGTTCTTGTGCCTGGCTGTCCTGGTGGTTGCTGCTCTGTAGCGTCGGCCAGATGGCAAAAGTTCAGAAAGGAGATGGCCTGGATGTGAGGGGTCCAGAGTGATTTTCAGAGCCCTTTTCCTCACTCTGAATGTATACAGTTCTTGAAGGGTAGGCAGAGGAGCACCAATAATCCTTTCAGCAGTCCGAACCATTCTCTGTAGTCTTCTGATGTCTGATTTTGTAGCTGAGCCAAACCAAACAGTTATAGACGTGCACAGAACAGACTCAATGGCGACTGAGTAGAACTGTGTTAGCAGCTCCTGTGGCAGGTTGAACGTCCTCAGCTGCCGAAGGAAGTACAATCTTTGTTGGGCCTTTTTGATAATGGAGTCTATGTGAGTGTCCCACTTCAGGTCCTGAAAGATGGTGGTGCCCAGGAACCTGAATGACTCCATTGTTGGTACAGTGCTGTTCATGATGGTGAGTGGGGGGAGTGCAGGGGTGTTCCTCCTGAAGTCCACCATCATCTCCACTGTTTTGAGTGTGTTGAGCTCCAGGTTGTTAAGACTACACCAGGCTGCTCAATCTCTTGTCTGTAAGCAGACTCATCACCGTCCTGGATGAGGCCGATGACTGTAGTGTCGTTTGCAAACTTCAGGAGCTTGACAGATGGATCAGTAGAGGTGCAGTCATTGGTGTAAAGGGAGAAGAGCAGTGGGGAGAGGACGCAACCCTGGGGGGCGCCAGTGCTGGTGGTGTGGCTGTATGACGTGAATTTCCCCAGTTTCACTAGCTGTCAGAAAGCTGGTGATCCACTGACAGAGCTAGGGACAGAGAGCTGGGTTAGTTTGGTCTGGAGGAGTGTTGGGATGATGTTGTTGAAGGCCGAACTAAAGTCCACAAACAGGAGCCTCACATAAGTCCCTGATTTGCCCAGATGCTGTAGGATGAAGTGCAGTCCCATGTTGACTGCATCATCCACGGATCTGTTTGCTCGGTAAGCAAACTGCAGGAGGTTCAGTGATGTTCTTCAGATAAGCCAATACCAGTCTTTCAAACGACTCTCGTCCATCTCTTTACAGTCCTTACTACAGGTTTAGCAGGGGGCATTGGTGGCTCAGTGGTAGGTTTCTCGCCCATCATGTGGAAGGCCCGGGTTCGATTCCCAGCCAATGCCTCAACCCCAGCCACTGGATGCAGTGCCGGTCCCAAGCCCGGAAAAATGGGGGGAGGGTTGCGTCAGGAAGGGCATCCGGCGTAAAACATTTGCCAAGTTGTTGTGCGGACCAGTTGGTCCACTGTGGCGACCCTGAACAGGGAGCAGCCGAACGCAACTTCTACTACAGGTTTAGCAGATTTAAGTTTTGGCCTATACGTTGGGAGAAGATGAACCAGGCAGTGGTCAGAGAGTCCTAAAGCTGCTCTGGGGACAGAGCGATATGCATCCTTTATTGTGGTGTAGCAGTGGTCCAAAATATTTTTGTCTCTAGTGGGACACGAAATGTGTTGTTTGAATTTTGGCAGTTCATGTGAGAGATTTGCTTTATTAAAGTCCCCGAGAATGATAATAACAGAGTCCGGGTGTTGTTGCTCTGTGTGTGTGATCTGATCAGCCAGGTGTTGTAGAGCAGAGCTCACGTGTGCTTGCGGTGGAATGTAAACACTCACAAGAATGAATGAGGAAAACTCTCTCAGCGAGTAGAACGGTTTACAGTTGATGAAGAACGCTTCCAAATCGGGATAGCACATCTTCAACGCTGTTACATCTGTACACCACCTTTCGTTGATGTAGAAGCATGTCCCACCGCCACGTGATTTCCCGCTGATTCTGAAAGCCGATCCACGCTGAACAGCTGGAAGCCAGGCAGATTAAGCGCGTTGTCCGGAATGGCGTCATTCAGCCAGGATTCAGTAAAACACAGAGCAGCAGAGTTTGAAAAATCCTTATTTGTCCGGAGAGCAGAAGTAGTTCATCCATTTTGTTGGGTAGAGAGCGGAGATTCGTCAGATGGATGCTAGGCAGCACTGTTCTAAAGCCGCGCTGTCTGAGCTTGACGATCGCGCCAGCTCGCTTCCCTCACTTGCGCTTCTTAAAGCATTTGAACAGCGCCACTGCGCCGCTAACTACAATGTCCAGCAAAACGTCTGAATAATTGAAACTGGTAGAATATTGTGTGGTGTGTTCTGCCGAATGTCCAGCAGTTCATCCCTGATAAAACTGATCAAGTTTGAGAAACAAAAAACAGGAAAAACTAATAAAAACAGAACAAACACTGGAGAGCTGCACACTGAGGCGGCAATCTGCGGCGCCATCGTGATTTAATATTTCATCCAAGGCAAACCGTAGGTTTTGATTAATGCTAGGTTTAAACATGATCATTTCTATAAAACAACTCATTCACAGGGAATTGTAGAAGGGACACTTATACAAGCAGGTACAGGAAAAAAAAAACAAAAAAAAAACACTTAATCATCTAGTAGTTTTAAAAACTTCAAAACTGTCAAGAGTTTATTTTAGCACTATTCTAATTAGGATGCATGCAAAGTCTTATAGTCCTTTTAAGAGGTATAAAGTAGAAGGAAGGATACTAAAGACAATGATGAATAAAGAATGTATATTTCGTCATGCTGAATCTCTGATTCTGTAAAGATGGAAATGAGAGATGTTCTGACAATATGGAAAAGTGGTCTTAAAAATATATTTACATTTTATCCTCCAGACAGAATTTGGGTCCAATAACGTTTGCAGCTCCGGACACCAAACGGAATGCAAGGTGTTTCGGAGGACACGGGGCTGAGAGGCCACACTTGTACTTGTGTTGCCATGGTTCTAGGGAGAGAAGAAAAGAAAAAAAGAAAAAAGAAAAAGAGCACTGTTAAAAATTTTTCATACCATATATACACAAGGCAGATTTTCTAGTCAAGTAGAGTTTGTACCTGGAGTGGGCTCCTCTTCCTCACCTGTGGATAGCAGAAAGTCAGAAATGATCAGTGAAAGCTCATTAAGCATTAATAAACTACTCCAAAGAGCAATAAGTGTAACAAGTAGAAGTTGTAGAATTGTATGAACATCTAAAACCGTAAATGACATTAAAATAACAATAAATCATCATAACGCATTTAATGACAAGTGAGTTCATGAGACCGTGAACATGTAGAGCAGGACAAACTGAATATAGACATTATATTTTTATATATACAGTGGTGTGAAAAAGTGTTCCTGATTTCTTATTGTTTTGCATGTTTGTCACACTTTAATGTTTCAGATAATCAAACATTTAAATATTAGTCAAAGATAACACAAGTAAACACATCATGCAGTTTTTAAATGAGGGTTTTTATTATTAAGGGAAAACAAAATCCAAAACTACATGGCCCTGTGTGAAAAAGTGTTTACCCCCTAAGCCTAATAACTGGTTGGTCCACCCTTAGCAGCAACAACTGCAATCAAGCCTTTTCCATAACTTGCAGTGAGTCTGTTACAGCGCTTTGGAGGAATTTTGGCCCACTCATCTTTGCAAAATTGTTGTAATTCAGCCACATTGGAGGGTTTTCGAGCATGAAGCACCTTTTTAAGGTCATGCCACAGCATCTCAATCGGATTGAGGTCAGGACTTTGACTAGGCCACTCCAAAGTCTTCATTTTGTTTTTCTTCAGCCATTCAGAGGTGGACTTGCTGGTGTGTTTTGGATCATTGTCCTGCTGCACACCCAAGTTCGCTTCGGCTTGAGGTCACAAACAGATGGCCGGACATTCTCCTTCAGGATTTTTTGGTAGACAGCAGAATTCATGGTTCCATTTATCACAGCAAGTCTTCCGGGTCCTGAAGCAGCAAAACAGCCCCAGACCATCACACTACCACCACCATGTTTTACTGTTGGTATGATGTTCTTTTTCTGAAATGTGGTGTTACTTTTACGCCAGACGTAATGGGACACAGACCTTCCAAAAAGTTCAATTTTTGTCTCGTCAGTCCACAGAGTATTTTCCCAAAAGTCTTGGGGATCATCAAGATGTTTTCTGGCAAAACTGAGACGAGCCTTTATGTTCTTTTTGCTCAGCAGCGGTTTTTGTCTCGGAACTCTGCCACGCAAACCATTTTTGCCCAGTCTCTTTCTTATGGTGGAGTCATGAACACTCACCTTAACTGAGGCAAGTGAGGCCTGCAGTTCTTTGGATGTTGTTGTGGGGTCTTTTGTGACCTCCTGGATGAGTTGTTGCTGCGCTCTTGGGGTAATTTTGGTCGACAGGCCACTCCTGGGAAGGTTCTCCACTGTTCCACGTTTTCACCATTTGTAGATAATGGCTTTCACTGTGGTTCGCGACAGTCCCAAAGCTTTTGAAATGGCTTTATAACCTTTTCCAGACTGATGATCTTACTTTCTCTCATTTGTTTTTGAATTTCTTTGGATCTCAGCATGATGTCTAGCTTTTGAGGATCTTTTGGTCTACTTCACTTTGTCAGGCAGGTCCTATTTAAGTGAGTTCTTGAGTTATTAAGTGAGTTACTGCGAACAGGTGTGGCAGTAAGCAGGCCTGGGTGTGGCTAGAGAAATTGAACTCAGGTGTGATAAACCACAGTTAAGTTATGTTTCAACAGGGGGGGCAAACACTTTCACACAGGGCCATGTAGTTTTGGACTTTCTTTTCCTTTAATAATAAAAACCTTCATTTAAAAACTGCATGATGTGTTTACTTGTGTTATCTTTGACTAATATTTAAATGTGTTTGATTATCTGAAACATTAAAGTGTGACAAACATGCAAAAAAATAAGAAATCAGGAAGGGAGCCAACACTTTCACACACACACACTAGAGCACTGATGATGTGTTCATAAAAGGTAATCACGAGGGAAGCAAGTGTCCACAGAAACTGCCATGCATGACTGATCACAGAGCATTAAACTCATCTGTTGAGGAAGGAGGTGTGGTCAAGTGCTGGTTAATAAATTGAGGACAGAGCCAGGAAAAGTGTGCGCTAAGGAGCTACATCTGTGCATCTTTGCTAAAAAAAATGCTTGAAAAGCAAAGAAAAATTAAAAAAAAGGAAAATTAAGTTTTAGTGGAGTTGTCTCAAGCTTGCCTTCCATCTCCTCAGTCCTGATTTCTGGTGATTTCAAACCAGCGAACTAAATCTTTCTTTACTGCTGAACACTGAGAAAAAAAACGGGTGTCCGGTCTCTTCCTCATACATGAGCTTAAAGAAGCCCATGATTGGCTAGGGTCATGTAATTGACAGAGAAGAAAGAGCACATGATCCCACCCACCCAGAAAACACAGCCAGTTCATTAACTAGTTTCAAACTCACAAACGAAAGCTTTTGCGGCACTCAGGAGCCCAATATTATCCATCCATCCTCTACACCACTTATCCTACTGGGTCATAGAGAACCTGGATACTATCCCAGGAGACTCGGGGCACAAGGCAGGGGAAACCTTGGGCATGATGCCAGTTTATCGCAGTGCACAGTCACACACCCATTTAGGTACAGCATCCATATGCATACTACTATGGAAACCAGAGTACCTAGAAACCTGGAAACCTCCAAGGCACTGGGAGAGCATGCAAACTCCACACACCAAAGGTGTGAGGCAAATGTGCTAACCTCATTATTAGTAGTAGTATTATTAGGTGGGTTCAATTTGAGCTATTCTGCAGTGGTATAACATTCTGTATACAGACACAGTAAATCTCCTGTTCTGAATTGTGAATGCAACAATCCAGACAAACAACATTGTTTACAAGTTAAAAAAAAAACCCCAAAAAGTTCTAGCTTTCTTCTGCTCACCAGGAAAGAAGATTTTCATGAACGAACCACCATCTCCTCCTAATATGGAACTTGCCAGAAGCCAAGTCAAGCCTACGAGGAACACGACGACGACTGCACGCAGTGGTCCTGTGAGGAACAGAGGGACAACAATTTTAAACCATGAACACTTTGAGCATCGCGTCTGAGCTCGGGTACATGACTCGTATCCCACTTCCATTTTGCATAGAAACTGCACAAATGTGGCTGCACACTTATTTTCATTTCGGAAATTTCAACTCAACAAGCTTTCAAAGCTTGAACCAACCATGTAGGACTGCTGCATTCCTGAAGCCATGTTGTGCATGTAAAACAGTCACTAAGATGATTTTTATGGAAAATGATCAAGTAACTGAGGAATGAAGACTGCAGAATTTCCATTATTTTGGATAGCAGTGCTAGATGCTGTAATTCTATGAAACTCATGACAACAGAACAGCAGGTTTTAAATACTAAAATGTTTACATGTACACTTAGGAAAATATTTGACATGCAAACATCATGGACCCCAAGGTCATCAAATTAATGCTGATTCTAAGAATGAATGGTGTATTCCTCCCATTTTTGAAAAGGTATCAAGACTGAGGCTGCTATCTGGTTGATTTTTTTTTTATTTAAGTAGGACTGGTTGATGTAACATGAGGACATTTCTATTATACACATATGTATAATGTATGCTACCAAATTGAATTTTGGTAGGAGGTATAATATAAAAGTCTGTCTTTAGACCTTTAGAATCAATGAAGGGTCAATGAATTAATGATTAGAATCAACGAAGGGTGGTACAGTGGTGTGGAGAATGTTTCTGCATCATAGCTGCAGCATCTCTGAGCTCATGTTACTGGTTTTCCGGTTTCCTCCGTAAATCCTGGTTAGTGTATTGGCTCGAAAAAGCACTTAGTCCTAAATAAGTGTGTGTGTAATCCCAATATGTTCAGTTTTCCAGCCTCATTTATTGACCCTGAGATGGTCCCCAGATTTATTGCAACACTGAGCAGGATTATGCACTCGATATACCATTTTGTGTCTATTTGAACACAGGATTACATAAAAGAAAACCTAAAAGCACTGGAGAATATTTATCTAGGCGCGTTCTCTTTTGTTGCCCATTGATGTATTTGAGACATGACGCATATTTGGTTTCTTTCACTACCCTGTTTCTGTGAGTGAAGGTGTAGTCTTAAAGATCAATGTGGCTTTTTTTGTGAAACTCATCCAGGTTGTTTTGAAGACAGGATGAACAGGTCTCTGGCAGCTTGCACCAGTATTTCAGCAATCACATTATAACAACACAGATTTATTTTACACAATCCTATTGTAAGGAATAAAACAGGACAGGACATCCTGTTCCAGAAAAATGATCAGTGACAGGACAATGGGATACTTTTATTTTTTTCCCCCTGAAGTGCTTCCAATAAGGATGGTCAAGGCTTGAGATTGCAGAAAATGTCTATTTGATATAAAACCCTGGATTCTGAACACTAGATCTTCAGAGCCTGTAGATTTTCTGTTAGTAGTGGCATTTGTTTCTGGTCAGATGGTCTGTCTTTGGAGCTACTTGGATCACTTTTACCCCTTTAAATGGCTCAGTTTTGTAGTTTACATATACAACAAAAGATATACACCATGTACCCCCAAACTCTACAAAACACAGATACACAAGAAGAAAGTGTTACACACCAGCCAGCCTCATGATATCCAGACTACAGATCCTGTTCAGTATACAAACTGAGCCTCCTGTTTAAAATGAAAAAGAAAAAGCATTACTCACACATACATTTTGAGATAAGAGATTTACCAGTATTTCCAGTCTGAATGTCCACATTTTTTCCAAACCCTTCTCACATACCGTCAAGACTCTTAAACACATTTAGTGTTTTCTGATCGAAAATAAAAATTAAGATTTTATGTGATATATAAAATACCACTTTTGGGAAAGAGCAAGATTGAAATCTCACAATTTAGTATATTTAGTGCAATTTTTTGAGATTTGTAGTTAATAATATATGAATAATGGAACACACTGCCAAAATCCCACAATGTACTGCAACAGGAAAGTGTGTAAAGATTTCTTAGCACAGAATACACATAATATAAAACACAATATATATTGTTAATTGAAGAACACGGAGCATAATTTGGGGCAGCAGATTGGTTTCCATGACTGAACATTCACAACATACGGTTTTAAAGACAAGTCGCAAGCCAGAATGTAAGCCCTCCCTCCCTCCTTCCTTGAGACACGACTGAGAAACGCACCTGATGCGATCAACATACCATACACACCCAACACTTCCGGGATGAGATGATTTGTAGACAGGCAATTCTGAACGTGTCTGCGTTTCTAAGGCTACCTAGTTGGCTAAGTTCGCTGCTAGCTAACTGATCTTATGTCAGGTAGAGGTCACTGGCACTAAATGACAAGAAAGAATTGAATTACCGTTTATGTGTTGAGTGTTTTGGTGTTGTCCTGCTTCAGTCAGGAAGTTTCCGGAAAGCAGCAAAGACGGAGTGAAGCGTGTGCGTGACTGATTCCTCTGCGCCGACAGCGTACAGCAGCGCACGTGATCAAAACATCTCCTAAACTCGCAGTGGTTTTAAAAGCCCCACGCACAAAGGAAACGTCCTGATCCGTTACTCAACGGTGAATGTTCACGATAAAGTAGCGATGGTTGAGGCAAACAGAGCAAGTACTTCATCACATCTGAGAATCTTTTTCCGGGTTTTGTTGCCGGAGTATACGTCATCGACCACGTGACGCACGCTATCACCTGCCCCTTAAATACCTGCCCCCCCCCCTCTCTCTCTCTTTATATATATATATATATATATATATATATATATATATATATATATATATATATATATATATATATATATATATATATATATATATTCATTCTGTATGCATTACATTGGTGTGGTAGACAGTGCCTCACAACCTAACGCTTTTTTCTGTAGTTTGTGAAATAGTACTTAGGGTCCAAAGCATAATTATTTTTTTCACGTTATTTTTATATCTGCCTGGTACAAATATGTGATTTTTTTTTTTTTTTTTTTTTTTTAATAAAATATATGCTTCACAGTATTACCCACCTCCTTTGGACACAATCAATAGTACATAGCAGATGTTGGTACCAGCTAAGTACATTGAGGTGAAATCCCTCCTGATCTTCTCTGAAATCTTCTTGATGACAGGAGTCATTTCTTCAGTGTGATTAATCGATGGACCATGACATGACAGCTATGCCTCACACGCTACAGCCATCTTATTGATTTACCCCTCGTTACTTTGTGACCTGCCGTTAACAAAACAGTAGCAGGTAAGAGAATTGTATGAATTTACATGTCTAACTGCATGGAATAGCAATTTTTTTTTAGCAGGTTTAAGTTCTAACACAGAGTTACAACATGCCCCCTGTGCCCAACTGTGATTCGGACCTGACTACTCAATTCTGCAGGCTTGATAAGCATTTGTAGACTCTGTAGGATCATAACTGAGAGATAATAGATTAAAATGATACTCACTTCGCCTTGTTTTAAATGAATGTCTGTGTGAAACTTTACTTATGCTATGGTAAAATTATTTTACTTTAATATATTCCAAAGAAGGGGGGCATGGTGGCTTAGTGGTTAGCATGTTTGCCTCACACCTCCAGGGTTAGGGGTTCAATTCCCGCCTCCGCAGTGTGTGTGGAGTTTGCATGTTCTCCCCGTGCCTCTGGGGTTTCCTCTGGGTACTCTGGTTTCCTCCCCCAGTCCAAAGACATGCATGTAGGTTGATTAGCATCTCTAAATTGTCCGTAGTGTGTGATTGCATGAGTGAATGAGAGTGTGTGTGTGTGTGTGTGTGTGTGTGTGTGTGTGTGTGTGTGTGTGTGTGTGTGTGTGTGTGTGTGTGTGTGTGCGTGCCCTGCAATGGGTTAGCACTCCGTCCAGGGTGTATCCTGCCTTGATGCCCAATGACGCCTGAGATAGGCACAGGCTCCCCCTGACCTGAGAATAGATTGGATAAGCGGTAGACAATGAATGAATGATATTCCAAAGATGATTTTTTCCCCCAAAACACACAGTGTCGTTTTGGCAATCAGTAAATACAAGAAGTTTCATCATGCCAGTGTATGTGGAAACTACCAGCTGAGGTCTATTACAGTGTGGCCTATGTGAGGTTGTGGATCTTTTGCATCTGTATCATACGTTTTCCATCATCAGTATGTTCTAGCCCATTATCAATGGCCACTTTCTTAACACTGCTTAATGCTGGATGGAAATGTACAGGGCTAGTTGGTATAAATGGGCTTTATTATGAATTCAGAAATATTTATAATATTAATTTGTTTTTACTATATATGTAGCCATATGTTTTTACATTTAATGTTATTTAATTTGTAGTTCTTAATGTGAATTAATGTGCATTAAAAATTATTACATTATTTGAAAATGATTTGTCAAATGTTCTGAAACACAGTGTCCCGGTATATGCAGAAATACGACACAAAGTTGGCTCCATCCAAAACGGCTTCATATTAAAATATAGCGCACAACAGAAAAGGGATCGTAAGGCTTATGTAGTGGCTGTGTAGTGCACTTATATAGGGCACATAGACAGATTTGGTATTTAACTCGGATTTTGTAACACGAAATCTAAGATGGCGGCCTCCAGAGCTGTGCTGGCTCTGTCCAAAGCCCTAAACCCAATACTGCGGGGAAATACGATCAAGGTAAGATATTTGTTATTATTCCTATTTATACATTTTATGGACAAAGTAGTGTTATGATTTACATGTCACTTTATTAAAACATTTTTTTGCCGCATGGCAGTTTGCCAAAAGGTGCGGCTAGCTTGTACAGGAACTACACGTTTAAGAAGGATAGCAGGTTTGGCATAGAAATAATGAAATGAAACGTACAAAACCCGTAAAAAAACAGAATACGTTCAGATATTCTTGTGGAAATAAAAGACTACACATGTGCTAACGTGGATTATAGCATTAGCTAGGCAGATTAGCGTGTACCTGCATTTTCTGTAGAGAAATCCCGCCTTTTTGTTTGGATTGGCTAGTCATTTGTCTGTAGTAAGTAACTGACCAATCAGAGCACAGCAAAAGAAAAGAATCACGTTTAAATAGGCATCTCGATGATATCCTACATATCTTAAATGTACCAAACGTACTGACTTAATCGTGCTGTGATTAACTATTTACCAAATCGTTTTCTCTTTAGGTATTTGGACCAGCTCTCTCCAGCCAAAGGGAGAAAACTACCTACACAGTGGGTATTGATTTCTTTAGGCTGCTGTAGATTACAGGATGTCTCTGAAAGGGTGACTTCACCCTGAACCACATTAGATATGTTAATATGTTGAAATATGTGTGATGTGTTAGTGATGTTGGTGTTGCATTTTTGTTATTCCCATGAGCAAACTCCTGAAATAAAAATGAACTGAACCTAAAGTTAAGTTACAAGACTGTCACATCGTTTCATGACAGCACTGAGCAATCAAAGTGACTAAAACCATTATAGACATGCACTGATTCAATTTGTCCACAGGAATATTTAACCTGCTTTTATATCAGTCTGCTTGACTTTTGTAATGTTCTCTTGGTCTTTCTCCCCTCACCCCAAAGGGAAAAAGCATAGTAAGTATCATACACTTAATTTCAAGCATATTGTAACTTGTAAGTGCCCCATTATGACATGCATAATTCTGATCTGATGTGTTAATGTCCTCAGCCTCCCCCTGCCAGGTATGGTGGCAGACACACCGTCACGCTGATCCCAGGAGACGGGATTGGCCCGGATCTGCTTAACCATGTGCGAGAACTGTTCAGGTCAGTCTCGAGTGCTTTCTCTGTCTGGTTAATGTTACATCATGATGTTTGTTTTTTTGCATCTATGCTGAATTGGTGTGACTGTGTTACAACTATTCTTACCTCTACTGTTAATGGCATCAAGGAGTTTAATGTCATTATTTATCCCCATGCTCACTATAATAAACATTTCCTTATCAGTTTGTTGTATTAACCACACCGTTGCTAATTTAGCAGACTGATCTAGTTTCCATAGTGTGGTTTGGACACTCCCTGTCCACTTTAATAGGAACTTATTTATGCAGATATCTAATAATCATATGGCAGCAGCACTATTCATGAAACCATGCATTTACAGGTATTTTTTTTACAGAATAAACAAATTTTTAATAAATTGTATTCATGTAAAGGCTCTTGCACATATTTTCAGTGTTCAAACCCAAAGACTGACCATACATATAAGCATGAATGTATTGTGTTGCAGGTTCAGCTGTGTTCCTGTGGACTTTGAGGTGGTCAATGTCAACTCCTCTCTAACTAACGAGGACGACATCAACAACGCCATCACAGCTATACGCCGGAATGGAGTTGCTCTTAAGGGTTCGTGCTCTGCCGTTGCTTATAGTAGACATTCTTGTGAGAATTATGCTAAAGTAATATTTTATATAATTTCATGTCTTTGGAGTCAGTTGTCCAAAAATTGATTGCCTTTTTTTATTCTTAACATTTTCTGTGTCTTTTCACATATCATACATTTTAGTTTTTTGTTAATATTTCATATAAAGCTTTGACTTGGCTTTTTGTGCAGGTTTTGTACTTTGATTAATTATTTCTTGTAGGTAACATTGAGACAAACCACACAATGCCACCTTCACACAAATCAAGGAACAATCTTCTCCGGTAAGGAGAATACAGAAGGACATGAGATTCTTTTTCTCTTCGATTTTGACTGTCCGATTTGAATGTTAGCTTATCTTCTGTATCAAAAGCATGTTTGAAATAAACTCTGGCTTGCTCTGTGTTTTTTTTTCTTTTCTTTATTTATTTTAAATCCATTTATTCATTCTTCCCTATATCTCTCAGCACCAGTCTGGACCTATATGCGAACTTGATGCACTGCCAGTCCTTGCCTGGGGTTCAGACCCGCCACAAGAACATTGATATTCTCATCATTCGAGAGAACACCGAGGGGGAGTACAGCAGCCTGGAGCATGAGGTAAACACTGGATATCCCTCCTTACATCAGCAGAGTCTCAAGTGTAGTTTTATTCCATTCTTGTTTCTTCCACACAAACCAGACTACAGTTAGTCCACACTGTAAAGGTGATTAAATCTCTGTGTTTGTGATAGAGCGTACCCGGTGTGGTGGAATCCCTGAAGATCATCACACGGAATAACTCTCTGCGTATTGCAGAGTATGCCTTCAAGTTGGCCAGAGAGAAAGGACGACGCCGGGTCACGGCTGTGCACAAGGCCAACATCATGTGAGTCGTTATGCATGTATCAACATGACCTCACAACAGATTAATAGATTGCCTGTTTAACCATTTGTCATATCTATCTAGGTATTTAACCTTTGATTATACTCCTCACTATAAAGTGATTCTTACCACAAAAAGTCTGAAACTTCCTACCAAAAGCTGGGTTTTACCATGTTCTTGAATGTATTGCCAGGGCATTAAGAATAAATGCTGATAGTATTTGAACAGAATGTGTAGTCATAACCAGTACATGTGAGTGGGACCCAGTTCATGGACAGCAGGTTGACCTTTACTCTCACTTGGTCTCATTCATTAATTTTGGAGTAAAGCTGTGTTCAAATGTTTGCAGAACAAAAATGTATGCCAGTTTTATGCTTTGTATTCTTGTGTATGATAAAATGGCATTCAGCTGTAAATCACCCCTGTATACATGCCACAACTGGAAACCCAGACAAATCCAATTAAAACAAAAACGTTCACATAGTGGAAAGTGCAAACTGGTCCAAAAACAATTTCTCTGAAGCACAAGTTGAAGTACTGTAATAGTATTTAGCAACATTTCCAAAGTCACAGCACCTGAACAGGCCAAAATATGGTGAGAAATCACGGACATGAATTTTATCCAGTTGTCAATCAGACAGAATGCGTGAGGTCAAAAAGAATAGAAAAACTGTGTCAAGACAGTGTATTACTGCTAATTAACAGAGATTCCAGGAAGGCCAAACCATGATGAAGAAAAATCATACCAGCCTTTAAAGTCTGAGGAAGTATGTAGTTTCCTTAAATGCCATTTAGGGTTGTATGAAGTGACTGAACTAAAAATATTTCATTTGTGTCTGTTTGAAAGAAATGTAGTGTAATCCGTGTAATCCATTTATAAAAATACGGTATGTCGTTGTGCATTATAAGATTCAAACTAGATCATTCAAGGTTTATATTGCGTAGTGTTCTTAATCTAGCAGGAGTAGAATATTAACTTGGATATAAATCGTGTGAGGTATATACTTATATGAACAATCTCGATAATTGAGGCCCGTTGTCACTTATCTAAATCATTGGGAACACTGAAGTGTGGAGCATTCAAAATTTGAGGAAGGATTACATCACTGCCAGAATCCTCAAGGTTTTCTCTTCATGTTGGCTCAGAGAGCATTTCTCTTGGCAAGCATCACCTCTGGCTTCCTCACTGAATTACAATTTAGCTTCTGTCACTTACAATATCAGAAAAAAAGGTCTCTCTTCCGTTTTATATAAACAAACTGCAGTCAGTCGTGAACAACACGTGTAATTCTAAGTGCTTTCCTGGCATTTGGGAAGATTTGAATTGAGGAGTTCATAAAAAAACCCAAAAAAAACAACCGAAAGTAGTCTATTCTAAGTTTACTTTACTTAAATTTCATTGACCAGCACAATTCATTATAATGGCACAATTCAGGGAGGTGGTGTCCAGGGCTTGGAGCACGTTTTCTGTTTCATATGTTAGTGATACTGGAGTTAGCAACGCAAGCAAACTTGAAACAAAACCAATTCTTGCTATTCAACATAGTTTCTCTTTTTCTTTTCTTTTTTTTTTTTTAAAATAAAAGTTGTAACTGTATAAAACGTCCTGTTGTTGTGAAGGTCAGTCATTACATCATTAGGCTTGTAAATCGATGTACAGTTTGGTTCAGAAGTTTACATACACCTTGAAGAATCTACAAACTGGTAACAATTTTAAAAAAAAAAGAAAAAGATTGATCATAAAGTTGCATGTTGTATTTTATTTAGTTCTGCCCTGTGTAAGCTGTTTCAAATAACAGCTGTTTACACATAGTCCACTAGACACAGTAATACCTGAAATTGCTCAAATGGATTAGTTTAAATATTTACATGCGCTTGATTTTCAATACAGGTACTGTGTGATGTGCAACTGTTTTGTGAGAGTTTTAGAGTCTATGGGGTTTTTTTAACACTGAGGGCAACTGAGGGACTAATACACACCTATTACAAAAGATGAAAACATTCAATGATGCTTAAGAAGGCATTTAGAACCAGGGGATGTAACTTAAATAGGATTACCATATATGGTAATCTATAAAGATGATATTTTTTCATTTACTCTACTGCCCTTCAGAAGCTACATAGGATATTTCTCTTATTTTGTTTCCCAGAAAACAAAATAAGAGAGCCATAAGCAGATTTCTGAATCAGTGTTTGTTTGCCTGTCTGTTTCTCTTGCTCTCTCTCTGTGTCTTTCCCCTCTCTTTTTCTTTCTCTCACCAGGAAACTGGCAGATGGCCTCTTTCTCCAGTGCTGTAAAGAGGTTGCCTCTGGATATCCTGACATTGCCTTTGACAGCATGATTGTAGACAACACCACTATGCAGGTCAGAGTAATTCTAATAGGTTATAATTCTAAAAATTCATCATTCTAAATGCCCATGTTTTGACTTGGGCATTTAGACATTTCTGACTTCTCATTTTTGTGGTGTTTGTTGCATTGTATTTTCTCAGCTTGTCTCCAAGCCCCACCAGTTTGATGTCATGGTGATGCCTAATCTGTATGGTAACGTGGTCAGCAACGTGTGTGCCGGGCTAGTGGGTGGACCCGGACTGGTGCCAGGAGCCAACTACGGGAAAGATTATGCCGTTTTTGAAACTGTGAGCACATGTTAGCCAAGAGGATTAAGGGGTGTATTGTGGGGGGTGGGGGGTGGGGGGGTATGGTGGGGGTATGGTGTGTGTGTGTGTGTGGGGGGGGGGGGGTATGGTGGGGGTATGGTGTGTGTGTGTGGGGGGGGGGTATGGTGTGTGTGTGTGTGTGGGGGGGGGGGGGGGGGGGGGTAATGGGGTGTGTGTGTGTGTGTGTGTGGGTGGGGGTTATAACCCTGACCCTAACCTTGAACCTACAGTAGATTCCCATTCCACCCTAACCCCCTAACTCCTGTATCTCACACACACTGTTATCACATGCTGACCATTTACCCTGAATATTTTTCAGACAAATGAAACTCTGAACATTTATCAACAAGTTAACTTGTTTAATCAAAAAATTAAAAGGCGGCCAATACAATTAGTGCAACAAACCACTGCCAAGTACAGTATTCTTCTCTCCAGACAGAAGAGGCTTTTGGCCTCATATACAATGGCTCACAGTATCTAAGAAATGTATATATTATATACACCCACATAGTGACCCCTAGTTGTTTACAGGTAGCTACCATTAACCAAGAGATTTGAAATAAAAATGAGCAAATCATTGCATAAACGCACATTTCAGATTACAAAAAAATGGCAGACATTGTTCTGCACAAAGAACAGAAAACCTGATTATGAAAAAAACCTTTGTCTAAAAGCTGCTGTTGAACTGTAACTGTAGATGTCTATGTAAAATAATTATTTTTTGTTCAGCTTGTGTTCAAAGCTAGTTCTTGAGCACATTGAGACATACATGCTCCAGTTGGAGTCAAGCAGTCTGATGAAATTCTTGAGGATGTACCCAATGTTCTGAGCTTGAGACAGAGTGACTTGTGTTTTTTGATGGATCAAACACACTTGCTTCCTTTTCTACACATACTGCTAGCTGAAATCTTATTGGTATACAAACATCCACTAGACGTTGTACAGTTTAACAGCATCCTTTACACATCCCTTTTCAATATGCATGGATTAAACAAGGTTTTTCCCTTACTAGACATTCTTGTCTATAGTAATCATTCATAATGCAGATGTGGATGTTGGAGAGCAACAACACATGTACTTGAGTAAAACCTGATTGAACTGATGGAACAGAATTAGGCAGTGCTATTTTAGTATAAAATGTACAGTACTTAAATTAGTGCATTTTCATGCAAAAAAGAAAAAAATATATAGCCAGAAAATATATGCAATAAAATAAAATATTAGTGCATTGCTAAGAAAAACCAGGCCATCAACATAGTGCAAAAGAACACACCTGGCTCTCTTAGTTCAATTTCACAATTACTGCCTAAAAACGTTTTTTGTTTCAGAACAGAATTATACACACAATGTTTTACATCCTTCCATGATCTTTGTTTTAGATCTGGTTTAGAAGTAAGACATGGATAGTTGTGCCTCTTTTTCTCCTTCACTCCATGTTTTGTTTCTTCATTGTGGTGGATTATTATTTGGATCTGCAGAAATAATGCATATTACTATTTAGTAAATATCTGACAAGTCCACTTGAGATAATAAATGAAGACGAGAAAGAGAGAATGAGTCAGTGAGAGAGAGAGAGAGAGAGAGAGATAGCTATGGAGAAATAAAAAGAGAGAAATACAGAGCTAGCATGAGAGACAGAGATAAAGACCAGGGTCTGTGTCACAGTCACTAACAAATCACTGAAGTTCTGTTCATGGGGTAAAATCATGTTAACATTCCAGACAATTAAGGCGCACACAATTATCTTACACAACTCAGTCCACATACATGAACCTGCCTGGAATTTGTTAAGCTCCATACAAATAATGGGTCAAGGCTTTATGTAAATATGACGTGTTACTAGAGTTTCATAGTTTTAAAAAGAAAATTGTGTGCAAGCTAAAACTAGGATTGTCATGGTTTCTCTGCTAGCTTCTGGCTAATGTGATACCACAGCATAAACCAGGTGGCAAAAACTAATTTCAGGAAAATAAAATAGTTTTTAAGGAGCCACACTGCATTAAAGCACATCGTTTCAGTGCATTAAATCATACTTTTAAAGCTGGAATCTGGGGACACGAAGATATTTTTTTCCTGTTTTTTACTTGGTCATCTATAAAAGGTTAGATGTGAGAAATATGGCGTTTAGCGGTTTTCTAAATTAGAATCAATAAAAATTACTCGTCATTTACTGATATGCACATACACTCACCATCCACTTTAATAGGAACACATACAGACTGCTGATTTATGGAGTTACTCGATTGTTCATAGGACAGTGACCTGGCTGGTTTTGCAGATTGTCAGGAAGTTTACAGTAACTCAAATAATCACTCTGTATAACCGAGGTGAACAGAGCACCATCTTAACTTGAGCTGGACAAACCACCTCAGCAGAACACACTATCAAGTTCCTCTCCTGTCCGCTATGAACAGGAATCTGAGGCTATTATGAGCACAGGCTTACTGAAACTGGACAGATGAAGAAAAGCCATTTTCCTGTCTTCAACAGTTTCAGTGAGTCTGTGCTCATGACAGAGTCAGATTCTCGAGATAAGAGTGATTATTTAAGATACTGTAGACTTCCTGTCAGCTCAGACCAGACTGGTCATTCTCCTCTGATCTCTCTCATCAACAAGGTGTTTCAGCATGCAGACCCTCCATACAGTTTCTCGTTTTTGCACAATTTTGTGAAACACTAGAGACTGTTGTGTGTGAAAATCCCAGGAGATCAGCAGTTTCTGAAATATTCAGGAGTTTATGCATCCTGCTGCTAACACATGATTGTCTGATTGGATAACTAAATAAATTTAGGTTCCTATTAAAGTAAATGGTGAGGGTTTATTATGAACAGACAATATTATTTTACAACATACTGCTATTGGACATTACCTGGAATAGGGGGAAGTATGTGGATCACGTTGTCCTGGCTTTTTTGGCCCACTTCTCCCTGACTGCGCTTCTGGAATACAAAGAGACATTTCATCATTTTAAATGTACATAATCATTTTACAAGATTCTGATAAATATAAGATTTTAAAACTATATGCTACTACATCAGTTCACCAGATACCATCGTCAGTGTCTGCTTTACTTCCACTGTCCGCAGGTGTAGCATCAGGTCCAGCCATGCAGCTGAGGTCTAGATATTGGAAAGCAGCATAAGAAACAATAACTGAACTGATTTCAGTCCTCATACATTTGGTGATTGGGGGGCACGGTGGCTTAGTGGTTAGCACGTTTGCCTCACACCTCCAGGGTTGGGGGTTTGATTCCCACCTCCGCCGTGTGTGTGGAGTTTGCCTCAGATAGGCACAGGCTCCCCGTGACCCGAGTATAGTTCGGATAAAGCGGTAGAAAATGAATGAATGACATTTGGTGATCTTACATTTTAAAAAGTCTGGAACAATGCAAAGTGCTTAGTGGTTAGCACGTTTGCCTCACACCTCCAGGGTTGGGGGTTCGATTCCCGCCTCCGCTATGTGTGTGGAGTTTGCATTTTCTCCCCGTACCTCGGGGGTTTCCTCTGGGTACTCCGGTTTCCTCCCCCAATCCAAAGACATGCATTGTAGGTTGATTGGCATCTCTAAATTGTCCGGATTGTGTTAGTGAATGAGAGTGTGTGTGCCCTGCGATGGGTTGGCACTCCGTCCAGGGTGTATCCTGCCTTGATGCCCAATGACGCCTGAGGCTCCCCGTGACCCGATTGGATAAGCGGTAGACAATGAATGAATGAATGATCATTTTGATGGATCAAACCCACTTGCTTCCTTTGCTGCAGGTACTGCTAGCTGAAATGTTGTTGATACACAAACATCTACTGGATGTTGTACAGCAGGATTAAACTTCTTTACCACCTGTATAAACCTCCCTAACTCACAGATATTCTAACTGATGCAATTGTGCTGCGATTTCTCTTGTCCATGCAGCTCAAACATCATTTCTGCACATTTACATATGAGGGTGTCTGAGTGCACCTGATTAGAGACTTCAGCCTTGATTTGTAGCCTTGATTTGTACATTTTTGAAACAGGAATTGTGGTGACTTAACCAAGTCTTTCTTTTAAAAAACACATGGCAATGTTGACATGGCAGGTGGTCTTGCTACATTACATTTATTAAGAATTTTCAAAATTCTACTGGTAATTTTTTTTTAAATTTTGTATCTGGTTAAGTAATATATGTTGTGCCTTCATCCCCTTGGGTTTTGATAACCTTTGTGCTACTCTTCAGATGTTTTGCTAATTTCTTTTGCCCTGAACTACAGCATACAGATGTTTTCCCTTTCTGTTCCCTCCCACTTTGTGCGCGTTATAACTTTCACATTTGTGTTGTCTGACTTACCATCTTCTTTTATGGATTCTTCCCACTTTTCCTGAGTCTGTACTTTACAAGGGCTGCCAGGGTCAATATGGAGAGCATCAGAGTCGGAACTCTGACCGGATGCGGCATCTTCAGTGCTCGTAATTTCATCAATGGCGTCTTTTAGTCTTTAATTCCTGTAAAATTAAAAGCTATTATAGAAACATAAACAGAGAATTACACCATACTATGTTTAACACAAGTTACTGTATCTATAGATGCTGCATTAGAAATCACTGCTCTCTACATTTGAAAATCAAACAGTGTAGACATTTTTACCAACCTGTAGCAAAATAAATTAATCTGTTTTATTTTAATAGAAATAATTAAAATAATCTGAAATTTTTGTTTTTAGCTACATGTACACTATTTAAGTGATTTTTAAACATGATAAACAGCAAGAGTTTCATACCTTGCTAGTCTTGTCTCCTTTTC